>PVJC01016708.1:0-33279 GCA_004026665.1 Murina feae | reverse complement strand
GAGAGACACCAGGTCTCTGTGTCCCACGGTAATTGCTGCAAGCAACGCTGAGAGAAACCCGCTTTGGATTTCCTCCTGGTGCCAGTCAGTCCCCCTTCTCCGGGTGTCTGGGTCCTCAGAAACTCGCCTGGAACTGGAGTTCAGAGCCGCTGGGAACTTGTGGCTCTCTCCGTTTTGGAAAAGAACCGCGTCCTCCGGCACCAGCCCTCTCCCCGAGCCCCGTGCGTGTGCCTTCGTACCTCTGTACTTTGCTTCTACCGCTCCTCTGAGTCTCAGACTCTTCTCTAGTTGTAGGATTTTCACTCAGCCAGCCGTCCTGTGGGTGCGAGTGGTGTCCGTGTGTTCTTTTCGTGGTTTTTCTGAAATAGTTGTTCACGGCTCCATTTACGGTGTCTACCCTATGCCGCCATCTTGTTTCTAATGATCAAAATGCCCTGAATATTTTCATCAAAAGTAAGTCCCTTACCTTTTAAGCAGTCTCTTCCTATATCCTCTCTACCCAGCCAGTGGCAACCACTAATCTGCTTTCAGTCTCTGCAAATTAAAACAATACATTTTATTAACAATGTAATAGGAATGTTGTAAATCATTATTTCCCAGAGGTTCTCCAGAATGTTAATGGATATATTCTGCAAAGTTTGGTGTGGTCATAACATTATGTGAGCCTTAACCTGTAGGGTATGCATTATCTTGAGTGCCAGTGAGATGTGTATATTGACTCCACTGTTTTTGTGAAGCATCTCCTGCACAACTTTGACAAGTGAGAAAACTATCTTATTATCTCACTAAGGCCACAGAATATTGAACCCAGAAATCTCCACTAGGCTTTGGATAAATCCATCATTCAGCATGCAATAATAGGTCTAGTGGCCAACCTTTATGGCGCAGCCTTGAATTCTTTGTTTCCTTACAGCAGGGTTGGGGGACATCTGGCCCGTGGGCTCTATAAGGCCCACAAAATTATTTGGTCTGGCCCTGCCAAGGCATTAGGGGTGAGTTAATTAAATGTTTGATTAAATATAGCAATCTACTTTTTAAGTTGATGATTTTGTGTGGCCTATGAACAGTGTTATAAATACCCAACTGGCCTTTAGCAGAAAAACGGTTCCTCAACCCTGCCTTGCAGGGTATGATATTCCCAGTGGGCCAAAGGAGGTCAGACTTGATAACTGGCTTCCTAGTTAATTGCCCAAGATAAGGATTTGTTTATTTTAATTCATGTGGGTAAGCCAGGGCATCTTTATGTATAAGAATTGAAGTAAATTGTCTCAGAAAAGGGACCATATGTCTGATATCTTTTTATTCAGATTGCTTCTACCCTTACGATAACTCCCAGAGATGTTTTCTATAACTATGTTTCAAAATATCCAGGCCCAAACCTATGTCCCTTTATTTTTATTTATTTATTTTTAAAAATATATTTTATTGATTTTTACAGAGAGGAAGGGGGAGGGATAGAAAGCTGGAAACATCGATGAGAGAGAAACATCGATCAGCCGCCTCCTGCACACCCCCCACTGGGGATGTGCCCGCAACCCAGGCACATGCCCTTGACTGGAATCGAACCCCGGACCCTTTAGTCCGCAGGCCAACGCTTTATCCACTGAGCCAAACCGGTCAGGGCCTTATGTCCCTTTAATCTTTCAAACTTTAATATGATTTTATTCTTCCCGTTACATTAGATGATTGCCTGGGAAAGTGCTTCAGATTGTGTGTGAAGTGATTTTTATAAAATTATTTGATACTTATCTTAAGTGTTAAATATAAATATGTTTAATCAGAATTAAAGTATAAATTAGAATTCAAAAAAAGCCTTTTTTAAATGCATACTTTCAGATTATGTCTTTGTAGTTTGGGAACTTCAAATGTATCTTGACTTTTCCCACATCTCACTGTATTGATAGAAATCCCTTCAGTAATTTTTTATGAGTACAGAAGTAGCTTATATAAGCCTGATGACCATGATATTTGACATGCTTTCATGTAGCGTAGTGGTTCAAAGCTTGTACTTTCCAGTCTGGATGGCTTGGTTTACAGTCCTCTTCCATCACTCACTCACTAGTGCTGTGGCCCATGAGCTGAGAGTTCCTCAACCTTCCTGGCCCTTAGTTTGCTGGCCTCTAAAATAGGTATAACAATAACCCTCAGAGAGTTGTGAAGGTCACAGGGGAGAATACATGTGAAGTATATAGAATACGTATCTGCAGAGCAAGTACTGTTACATATTTATTTTTAAAAATATTTCCATTAGCAAACAGGATTGCTAATGAAACATGTACATTAAACTCATTAGAATCTGAAGTAACCCTTTGTTCCTACTTTAGCTTTATTGGGTGAAAAGGAAAGCCAAAGACTTGGTGTGTATGTGTTTTCTTTTTCCTTTTAACAAGACAGAGGCCCGGTGCGCTGGGTCGGGAGGGGGGGTGGTGGTGGGGGGAAGGTGATCCCTCAGCCCGGCCTGTGCACTCTTGCAGTCTGGGACCCCTTGGAGGATGCCCACCTGCTGGCAGTCAGACATTCCTCTGGCAGCCCTCGGGGGATGTCCACTTGCCAGCGGGAAGCAGGCCTAAGCTACAGTCGGACATCCTTAGTGCTGCTTAGGAGAAGGGAGAGGCTCCCACCATCACTGCTGTGCTGGCAGCTGGCAGCCTGGTTTGTGGCTGAGCAGAGCTCCACCTGTGGGAGTGCACTGACCACCAGAGGGCAGCTCCTGCATTGAGCACCTGCCCCTGGTGGTCAGTGTGTGTCATAGTGACCAGTCATTCCCAGTGGTTCTGCTGTTAGGGTCAATTTGCATGTTACCTTTTATTATATATGATGTTATCTTTATTGTCCTCAGTAGTATCAAAATTCTACTAAGGCAAATAGCATTTTGTGGCAATTACCTATATACTAGAGGCCCAGTGCACGAAATTCATGCAAGGGGCTTGGCCCTTGCACCCCTGGCTTCATCCAACAGTCATCCAGATAGTTGTCCGTATGGTCATTCTGCTGTTCAGTGGTTCAGTTGATTTGCATATTACATTTTTATTATCCAATCTAATAAAAGAGTAATATGCAGCCTTAGCTGGTTTGGCTCACTGGATAGAGCGTCGGCCTGTGGACTGAAGGGTCCCGGGTTCGATTCTGGTCAAGGGCATGTGCCTTGGCTGTGGGCACATCCCCGTTGGGGATGTGCGGGAGGCAGCTGATCGATGCTTCTCTCTCATCGATATTTCTAATTCTCTATCCCTTTCCCTTCCTCTCTGTAAAAAAATCAATAAAACATATTTAAAATAATAATATGCAAATTGACCCTAACTACGTTACACCCAAGCCATGCCCATGAGCCAGTCAGAGTGACTGTGTGCAAATTAATCCATCCAAGATGGCGGCCAGCAGCCACGGAGTTAGAGCAAACAGGAGGCCTCCGTTGCACCAGCGATGGAGGAAACTGCCTGCCTACACTGGCTGTGGCCTCTGCTCACAGCAACAAAGTTTCAATTACAGAAGATAAATAAACCCCAGAAACCTGCTTCCAGCCAGCCTCACTGGGACCTTGGGTCAATGGGAGCTGTGGCCAGCCTGGAAACGGCCCTCAGCCCCTCACCTAAGCTGGCCAGGCACCCCAGTAGGGACCCGAACCTTGAAGGGGCTTCGGGCAGCATGAAAATGGCCCTCAGCCCCTCACCCAGCCTGGCCACACCCCCATGGGGTGAGGGTCCCCACTGGGGGGCTTGGCCAGCTTGCAAACAGCCATCAGCCCCTCACCCAGGCTGGCCAGGCACGCTAGCAGGTGAACATCCCCCGAGTGGTTCCAGACTGCGAGAGGGCATAGGCTGGGCTGAGGGTCCCTGCCTGCCATCCCCCTCCAGTGCACAAATTTTTGTGCACCGGGCCTCTAGTTATAGATATAAAAGGCTAAGTATTTGTCCTACCAGTAACTATGTCACACTGATAATCAGGGGGGCAGATACTCAGCACAGGAGCTGCTATGACGTGCACTGGCCATTTAAAAATAAGTGGCACCAAGGACCTGCTGCCAACAAACCAACATTTGACTTCTCCCAAGTGGGACACAGGCCCTGCCACCACCCTGGAGCGACACCCCACCAAATTGCAGCCAACACTTTTAAGACCCCATGGCAAAAAATGTGCCCCACAGCCCAGCCCAGCCTGGAAACAGTGGCTGTGGGCGCAGGGTAATGATGTCATGTAGCAACCCTGGGTTTCCTCTCGCTAGCCACTAGCCTCCTTGGAGTTTCTTCAGCCAAGGAACCCGACTTGCTTTATAGCCAGGTGCAAACATTTTATAGTTTAACCAAATGTTTGAAGCTTTTTCCGTGCCTCATCTCATTTGATCCTTACAGAAGTCCTGGAGTAGGTAGATAGGAGACTCTGTAGAATCCTCTTTTCTTTTCATTAGCAAGATGCAAATAATGATATTAAAATATTCTAATTAATTTCCTTTCAGTGTGCATGAATGCATGTACTGGGACACTAGTATTTAGATAAAATTAATGCTTTTGACGTGTATATGCACTTTGTATAAGTATGTACAGCACAATCTTTCCACATTGGGTGATGGGGTTTTATTCAAAGGCTTGAAATTCATAGAGATGACAATTCTTACAGTCTATTTATGCAATTCTATGGGAAAATAAGATATATTTTAATAAAGTACAATTAGAGTTATTGTGTTCCTATGCTGTTTAAATGGACTTTTTTCAACTAGCCTGCATACTCCTGCATATCTAATCACCTTTCCATTTTTTTGTTAATGGGAACAAATTGAACTGTGAGGATGTAGGTGATTTGTAAGCTGCTGGTTCTGTATAATAGCTTTGTTTTAACGTTGACAGTTGGTAGCTGGTCAGCAATGTGTGTAAGTCTTCTCACCTTGACTCTTACAGCCCATCATGTTCAGGGGTGAGGTTCGTCTGAATGTGGAAGAGAAGAAGAATCGAGCTGCCCGAGAAGGAGATCGGCGAGATAACCGCCTGCGGGGACCCGGAGGCCCTCGAGGTGGGCTGGGTGGTGGAATGAGAGGCCCTCCCCGTGGAGGCATGGTGCAGAAACCAGGATTTGGAGTGGGAAGGGGAATTGCTCCAAGGCAGTGAATTGCTCTTCACTGATCTTCGCGCAGCAGTACAAACCCTGTTCCTGCAGAATGGTGATTTCTTCAACCATCCTTTGGTATCTTGCAGTATGACCCTGGTCTCTTATAAACTGCTTAAGTTTGTACAATTTTACTTTTTGTGTTAATGGTGTGTGTGCCCTCCCTTCCTCTTTTCTCTCCTCACCTTTTATTCCTTCACTTCCAATTTTGTGGAATGATATTTTAGGAAAAATGGATTTTTAAAGAAGAAGAAGAAAAAAAGACTGAATTTCCTTGCTTTACTTTGCATACACAGACTGGATTTTTAAAAAAAACACAAAACAGCCATTTCCCCAAAGGAATGTGTCGCTTATTACTGACATTTGGTATGTTTCATTCATTGGGATATTTCTTACTTATTTTCTACATGTTTCAAAAGCCTTTGAGAAATACAGGATTTGATAAACATTTTGAAGGCAGGAAAAACCCCAAAATTGTTTCTTTTGAGAGTCATGACTACCTTCTGGTGTGGAGAAACTGCCATTGGAAAAATTGACAATTTTGATTCTCGCTGGTATGGATAAAAACTGAATAAAAGATGTTAGTGAAGTTTTTTCTTTTGATATGTGATCACAAAACAATTATAAAATCCACTGTTTTTACCGTTGAAATTTAAATTGTGAGATAGGTTTTAAATGTCTAGAATGCAACTGATGTGCTTTTCTTAAATTATTAGGGGTTTTTTTGAAGTAGAATTTATTTTCATGTTTAATTTGTATTTGTTAAACAAACAGAAAAAGATAATACCCTCCCACCACAATCCGAGTAACGAAACCAGAGCAAAACTGTTGTGCCTTCTATTTATCTTTGATTCCAGTCTTGGCAATTGTTTAAAGAAAAATAATAAAAAAAAATCTAGATTTGTTTTTTTCCAGGTTCAAAGTATGTTGGGAATTGTGGAACCCCTCTTTCACTGTGCGTCTTCTGTTCACTTGTTATGCTTTAGTCTGAAATTGAGTCTCAAACTGGAATGCCTTGAGGACGGGTGCTTCTGTAGAGGTCCTTTGACCTAAATAGCTTGGCATTTTATTTTGGTATCTATTCAGAATTCTAATCAGCCCATAAAAAGGAATGTGATTTTCATATTGGACTTTGCTGATATGCTTGAGTGCTAGCCTTTTTCCTTTATAAATCATAACCATACGGTAAATTTTCTGTTTTACTGGTTCTCTTTTATCGATGAACATGCAGTGGGTGTTTCTTTGAAATGGCCAATTTTTATTAAAATGTTTCTGGAAGAAAATCTAATCTGGCAGTGTAGACTAATACTCGTTTTACACAGTATGTTTGTTGAGTGCTGTATATGACTTGGGTGAAGGTTTTGTTTACACATTTGTGAAGCAGGCTTTGTGTAGTATCTTGTCATTGTTACTAGTTGAAGGGCAACAAGGCTGTCAAATTTAACTTATTTTCTTCTTAACAGTATTCATCTTTAAAACTATTGTTTGAGGATAGTGTGAGTACGAATAGGAATGTTTGTTTTTCTGTTACTGGGAAACTAAGTTTGCTGAAGGGTGTAGTCTTAAACTAAAATGAAATTCGATGTTATCAGTTGGTCCTCAATACCTCAAATATTTGAAAATTGGCAGCATCTCCTTCATATAAAGAAACTTATATAACTGAATCACACGGTTGTTTTGGTGTTCAGTTTAAATGATTATTTGGTAACCACTTCATTTGGCCTAGCCAGTGATAATTAGGAGAAATTCAGCTTATACTTCTGTAGCTTATATTAAGCTTGTGGTGGAAAGGAAAAAAACTTAGCCTGAGTTATTTTTGCAGTAACTGTAAAGACATAAATTAGGGAAACCTGGAAATCATTTTTCACAAGTGAATACTAAACCATGCATTTCAAAAGTGAATACTAAACCATGCATTTCAAAATAGGAGTTCTTTCTGCTCAGGTTTAAGGGTACTAACTAGTTGCCGTGGTACCCAATTTGGGGCTGTTATATCCTAGACTAGAGGACATTGGAAATGTGTGAGATTTTGAAGGGAAGGGTGTTAGAGGGGGACACTGCATTTGGCATTTAGTAAGTAGGGATCAACAATGCACATGTTCTGTAGAAATGAAGCCACTGCATTAAACATAGATAGTCTCCTATAAATGCATGATGGAGCAGTGGATTACTACAATTGGAGTTGAAGACTCATTCCTTTGCAGTAAAGCTTCAGATAAATAAAAATAAACAAATTAGCAAATAGATAGCTCTTCCAGCAATTATAGTAACATCTGTTTTAAGTTATCTCATTTTCCTTCATTTGTACCAATATGTGGCTTTAAAAAATTTTTGGAGAAGGTAGCATTATGCTAGATGCTGCTTGTAACTTGTTGCAGGGAGTTACTGTGTAATCTCGGAAAACAAAAGTTTACTTCAGTAATTTCAGCTCATCAGAATTTGGGTGATTGTGGAGTTTTGAATAGCATAGAACTTTTTTATATGCAGGATTTAGCATCATGTTTTAACATTGTAAAAATCCTTGTATCTTTGTTTCAATTATTGCTGATTGAATAAACACGATACTGTAGAGATACATATATTCACACAGATAGAAAGTGAAAATAAAATAAGGCAAGATTTCTCTATAGGCAGCATCAGCTCATCATATTCAACCTTTTCAGATTTTAAAATACAATTTTTTCATTTCTAGGAATGGCCCAGTGTCTAGTTCTTTTCTACTGAGCTTAATAACCCTTACTTATCTATTATCTTACTTATAAGATTGCCAGTAGTTTAGTTCAATGTGCATCTTGGTCTTTTAAGACCTGTTGAAAATAAATACACCCTGGGACTTAAAAAAGTACTTTTATGTGCTTTTATGATAAGGTTGGTCTTGACTTGTGTATGCCTGAATTCTCAACTTTTTGAGCTTTTGCTGGGGAGCAGTGAAAAGAATAATCCAAAAATAATTATTTGAGTAGGTTACTGCACAGTATTAGTTAAATTGCACTTTAGGTTGGAAAAATAATTTTCACGACTCTGTGGTTTAGGTACTGTTTTCCCCAAAGTAATAAAGGAGAAATGGCATCAGGGCAGCCATGTGACTAGGCCTCCAAACCATCCATGTAACAAGGAGCAGATTGACCTTTGAAACTGATGCTTTTTCTCCAAAACCAAAATGCCTAAATATGTACATTTGAATGACATATTAAGATATAGGATGTGACCATATAATTACTACAGTGCAGAAACCAGGGTCTATAAAACATCCATAACAAGGTTAGCATTTCTGTTCTTCATTTCCTTAGGGTAAATAATATAATTAAATGATTTGTATAGGGCTTCTTTTGATATGCAGACTATTTGGTAACAATAATGACTTGTTAGATTAATTTCTTATCTGGTTTGATAATACATTTAGTACAGTCTTGAAATCTGGATGTGAATAATATTTTTTATCAGAGCATAATCCAGGTGAGTTAATAGCAATTACGTTTTGTGCTTATAACTGCTATCCTCTGATACTTCGTTCACCCCTTTATTTGAAAATCCTTGTAGAGTTTAATGAGTTAGTGGAAAATGAGGCACTTTATAGAAAACAATTTGTTAGAATCTGTATGGAAATAATCTTCCTATGAGGTTTAAATTTGTAGACCATTGTTTATGCTGAGTGGCCTGTTTCTTTTATGTAAATGGTTGCATTTGTCAAACCTACTGATCTAAAGATACCTTTTATATTGAAATTTTATTTTTGTGCTACTTCAAAGAATTTCTGCAGGAACTACATACAGATGACCTTTTAGTTAAGCAATCTTGACCTTTGAAAAAGAAGCAACTTCAACGTTTATTTGAATACAGTGTTCTAACTGCCTAATATACCGAAAGTTGGGCATTGGATAATCATGACAGTCTTTCACAAATGTTTAAAAACCTTAGGAATGAATGTTAGCAACTTAGCAATGTCTTGTGTGGAATTAGGTTGTAGATTTAACTTGCCGATCAAGTAAAGTATTGGCTATGTGGTACTAGATAATTATGTAAGGATTTTTGCTTTTAAGGTAGTAATTCCTTTTGGGATTTTCATTTGTATACTGTGATATTGAAGTTCTGGGGACCATAGGCAGGCTTGTGAATTCTTACTAAACTAAAGGAAAAATGGTGGCACATGTGAGATAAAACTTCCATTTATATTCTTTTTAGTGACTATGTATGTAGCTCAGAGTAATGCTGAAATTAGACTGCTTTGCTTGTGCTTTCATGAAAGTCTCATCGTGGCCTGAATGAATAAAGAGTTGATGAGAGGTGGCCTAAAAGCACTAGTTTTATTTGTTTTGATTTATGCTAAAGTATGGCTTAGAATAAAGGTGGTTCGCTTTTTGATCACGTGACTTATTTTGAAAATATTGGACAGTCTCTTCTCCTCCAATTTCCATTTGAACCTGGTAGCTTTTTTTTTTTAGTTCCCTGGGAGAAGGAAATAGTAATGGAAGTCAGTTCCACTATTATTCCCATAAATCATGTGACCTGGCCAACTAGAAACCCACACGCTCTGCACTTCGAAACGTGGCCCATGTCACAGATTCATCTACCCAGTGTGTCTTATTTATTTTCTTCAAATAAGAAAATTAAGGGATGTTTACCAAAAATTTACTATTATTTTAACAAATATTTTTTCATAAACCCACTTAGGGGAAGTTTGTCTGTTCTTGTGGTAGTAATTTCAGGGATGACCATATCTTATTTAATCTGGATATAAGCAGTTTTAACTATTGTTATAACTATCCATTTTGGTTACTGTAACTTTCCCAAGCTTTGTTAGAGTCACCTATTTTACTTTGGATTTTATTTAAATTCTTTTAAAAAAAATATATTTTATTGATTTTTTTTACAGAGAGGAAGGGAGAGAGGGATAGAGAGTCAGAAACACTGATGAGAGAGAAGCATCGATCAGCTGCCTCCTGCACACCCCGCACTGGGGATGTGCCCACAACCAAAGTACATGCCTTTGACCGGAATCTAACCTGGGACCCTTCAGTCCACAGGCCGATGCTCTGTCTACTGAGCCAGACCAGCTAGGGCTTTATTTAAATTCTTAAATGTCTTTGTGAAGATTGTGTATGTATACTGATTTGGCCCTTTTAAATGAAGACATGCTGAGAAGCTGGCATAAGGAAGTAGGGAGAAGAAAAGGACTTAACCTGCCTTTAAAGATTCAGTGCACACTTAAGTAGATTATAGAACATATCTTGTTAAAAAAAATTCCTATAGGTAGTTACTAGATTTTGAAGATGAGTGAGGTGGAGGTGGAACTTAGCTGATGGTATAGAAGTCATTTTGTGATTTATAAGGAAAAAAATAATTTCTAAATGAGAAACAATTGAATATTTCCTTAAAAGATTTCTTCTCATTCTGATTATTAGTACAAACGACAAAAGAGGCTCCTGGAATTCATTGAATCATAGAAAGTTAGTGCTGGAAAGAACTAAAATGATTTGTATAACACCTTCATTTTTCCAAAGATCTAGGTGCTCAGAGAATTGATTATTGGTACAGAGTCCCAGATCGGCCTGTAGAAGTAACGTGGAGGGTATTGCTAGATCTCCCTTGGCTGGCTGGAGGTCCGGATATGGGAGAAAGGAGGAGCCACATTTTACATGCTCACTCAATTGCTTCTATATAGCTCAATTTTCATACCTCGGTTTACTCCATTTCCTTAGAACTGTCTTAATGCCCACTTCTACCAGGGCCCGTTGAAAGACATTAACATGTGCCCCCCTCAGGGATGGGTTTACTACTAGCTGTCAGAAAGCTATTGGGTATCCTAATGTGTTAATAGCTGAAACTCAGCTGTAATTTTCTCCTAAATCTGTCAGCCTTTTACATTCTGTACATTGTGGTGCTTTTCCACCTTGTATTATAACTGTAAGCTCCTAAGGGGCAGCCATTTGGTCTTAGGCAGGTAACCTGTTCAGTGCCTGGCAGTGCCGTATGTGTATCATGGACCTAACCTTCCTTTCCAGTGATTTTTCCCATTCTTCGTGGAAGCGATGCTCCAGCCATCCTGAACTGCTCCTGGCTCCTCTGAGAGGCCAGGCATTGTGACTCCGTGGCTTCCAGTACCTCTCACTTCCCTGAAGATACCCTTGCTTCTGCTCTCCCCCGTCTAAATCCCTTGCCATCAAAGTCATTTTTTTGAAGATCCAGTTCAAGAACTAATTGTTCTTTTTTTCTGAGAGAGAAAAGATCTGCAACAGGAGCTGGGAACCTTTATTTGGTGGTTGATATGGCCAGAATTTGAGATGGGGAACAAACTCATTCCCATCTTCTTTCCTTCCACATTGTCCCTTCTGTTTGACAGTCTGTCCCCATCCATTTAAAAAAAGAAATGTGTTCCTAGACCACTTTCTACCTTTCTCCTAGCTGAACAGTTATTCCTTCAACCTGGAATTAGAATGACCTGTATCTGTTATATTACATCATTAGACTACAGCTCCTAGAGGACAAGGACTGGGAAATTAATCCCTGCACTCCACTGAAGGGACAGTGACTATAGGAAAGAGGCATTTAATGATGACTCATTGAGTTGAATGAATTAATGTATTTGTTTTCATTTTCAAAAAGGAGGTATGCCTACAGACAGGACTTAATTGAATAAATTTTAGGTACTGTGACATTTCATAGTGAAGGGGATTGTTGGGAAATTTTAATTTTAAGGGGCAGGAGTGGAGAGGAAGTCACCGGTCATTTTTGAGGTGCTTCCATGTAGAAGAATTTTATGTGCCAAATTTCATTTCTTTTCACAGACCTACTCCATTGTTCTTTCAGTTCATATCATCACCCATGCCCCAAGTCTAAGTTGTCTGCTTTCCTTTTTCTTGCTCCCCACATCCAGTGTCCAGCTAAGTCTTAATCAGTTCTACCTCAGCAGTCTTTCACATCTCTTTCTCCTCACTGGGATAATTTCAGTGGCCTCTCAGCTTCCTTGACCTCTTCTTACCCCAGCCTACTTATACCCCATGCTAGATTCATCTTACTGAAACAGCTCTGACTATGGTCCATGTATGTGTTCTATCTACCCTGCTAGACTGTAAGCTCCTGTTGGGCAGGATCTGTGTCTGAGTCATATTTGTATCTCCCTAGTGCACATATCAATAAATATTTCTTGAATTAATAATATAAAGCCTGTCTTAAGTGAAGTGATGTTTTTCAGATCATATGTAGGTTTTTTTCTGGGGTAATTGCAAGACTTCAAAAGTTCTCTTAACATACAAAGTTGGTTGAATAATAACAACTATGAATTAATCACAAAGAAAATTTCAGAAAACTTTAATTTTTTTCCCATTGGAATCAGCATGGATATGAGTATATGGATGGTTCAATAAATATATTTTTATATACATGTATCACAGAAATTTTACATTCCATCTTCAAACTGCAGAAATAGACTTTTTTTTACAAGCCAAAAAATAATTGCCATAACTTTTATGACTTCATGCAAAACAGGAGTAAGGGGCAAAAGGGAATAGGTTGGTTAAGGTTAAGAGTCCTGTGAGAAGTAAAAATGCTCATTAAGGAAGCGATTGCTTAACACGCTGCTTAAGGTGGTAGCCAAACAAATCCTTAACTGCAGCATTAAGGCCATACCAAGTTTATACATATATACAAAGAAATTCCCATATAAAAGACATACTGTCACATTTTCTTGTGGGAAAGGATGAGGAGCTTTGTGACCCAGTTTTCTAGGCCAAGTAATTAAGATTTCCCTAGGCTATTTCTTAGAACTCTTTTTTACTTTGGCTGGCTGTCACTACTCTGTGGGCTTAGACTTTCGTAGTTTACGTGGAAGAGTGAGTGATTTTGAACTTCCATCATAGGTGATCAAGCACTTTGTAGCTTAACTAATTCACACTGCCCAGTGCAGGATATATATTTTATATCTCCCTGAAGTATGGGAATCACAGAATTGTAACTTCAGTTGTCTTACCTGTAGCAGTCTCTACAGCCTGTGCTGACATTGTCACCTGAAGAATTATAGGTGCCCTTCTGTTCTTTGGGGTTAAAAATAACTTCGAGTAGCTAGAGTGTAATGAATTGATGTGTGAGGTTTTAGGTAACATACGCTGGAGCTCTTGAAAGTTAATAGTTAACGTTTGCCCCACCCCCTGTCATAACACATTTTAGTTGGCAGCTACCTTTTTGGGGAAAAAATGTAAAAAATGCAAAGTCACTTGGAGAAGAATTATGTCTAAATGTCAAATCAGGTAACAAGACAGAGGGTAGGTCTTTTGTGCGGATACCTAAATTAATGAAATGGAGCAAACATGAAGGGCACGTCCTTTGGAGATGACTGCAGTTACACAGGAGCCATTTGCTTTGGTGAAACTTGAGAATGAACTCTGGTTCTATTGCAGAAACTGGCCTATCTTAGTGTATAATCTTGAGTGAAGAAAAAAAAATTAAAACTAAGTTTATGGTAAATCTTGTAAATGAAATACCCTTTCCCCCAGTGAATGAGTGAGCCTTTATTAGATAATTTCCAACTCATTGGACGGTTTTAAATCAATCTAATACTGCTTTCTCATTAATGTGTTAGCTGTGAATTGGATATCACCAGTAGTCCTGTTCATCCTGTTACCAGATATGCCTCCTGTGTGTTCACAAATATGGCTGCAAGTTAATTTGGTCTCCTCCCCTGGGTTCCCTGGGCCAGTCAAGTTTGAGAATGAAGTCTCTGGAAATGGCCTTCCTGGGAGTGAGGACCAAATAATTTGTGATTTGGAAGCACTTTAGTGTGTTTGAACACTTAGAAAAGTGAGCAGTCACTGTCCTTTTCAATCATTCACCAGCCGCTCTTTGCCCAAATGACACTAGTTCTTTATATTAAAGTAATTCTCCTCAGTTCTAGAGAAGTGATTTTAGCCAACAGATCGATCGTGACAATGAGATCCAGAGAAGGAGACCTGGACACCCTTTGACAACCTTACTAGAAGGCTTAAAAGTATTAAGGGTTTTGTCTCGGTCACTTAGTGGTTCACTTTGTACATGTCAGTGTAATTACAGAAGGGGAAGATGTCCAGTTTTTCGAACTTAGAGGCAGCTTAGGTCCTTGCTGTGACTTGTCTTGAAATTAGAATTTGGCTGCATAGTTTTCTTGGGTTCTTTTTGAGACCTTTGCACCATCGTTTGTCTAATATGCACAAGAATCACATTGGGTTGGCATTTCATCTGTCCAATAGACAAGTAGGATGGGTGCACCCCTTTGGGATTTAACTATTGTTAGTGCTGACAGTACTATAATGGATTAAGTCTTGGAAAATAGAACGATTAAAATATGAAATAATATGACAAATTTATGATATAAATTTTGAATTTAATGCTTTGAAATGCATTATGGGAACACTCACTTTTTAAGCTTCTTACTATATTCTGGCTAAACGGCATGCTGAGAGCATGGTACACATATCCTTTGAAAGAGGTAGAAATACCTAATGTGGAAAAAAATTGATTTTAGCAAACTACTTATTTGATGTGTAAGCACCACTTTTAAAAAAGATTTGGGCCAGTCATTTACTAGGGTAGGTAATTCTAATCTCTTACCCCACAGTATTATTTTTAAAGAGTTTAACCAAGAATGGCAACTCTTTCTGAAAGAAACTTTTCATTTTACATACTAGCAATGACTTGATTAAAAACCAGTTACATTTGTCTTTTTTAAAAATTCATACTTGGCTTTTCTCCTCTTCACACCTTTTTTTCTCTATGAACATGATTTCATGCTTTGTGATTAGGGAGAGAGTCTCTATGGGAGAAGCATCTGAAAGTAAAAAGGACATGCTAGACTATACTTTCCTTCCAGGTCAGCTCTATTTTCTAATTCAGCTTAACAAAAGGTAATAGTATTTGCATCACAAGCTCTCCTTTAGAAGAACCTGCATGTACTAAGTGCAGGCTGGCTGGCTGGCTGGCAAAAGATGAAGCTCTAGAAAGTTTTTCAGATTCACCATAGACAGCAATCTCAGTGTAGAATCAGGACTTGATTGTATCTCTATTATCCCCTCTCCAGTGCCTACTCAGCACAGCCTAAGTGCTTCCTATATGTTGGGGTGAATTAATGCCCTTGAAGAGGTGAATTTCTAGTGGGTACTATGCATACTTCTAAGATGAAGGAAAAGGTAAGTTCCCCCAAATAAGTAGAGGAGGATCTGAATGAGGCTGGAAGTGTCAGCTAATGGGAAGGAGATAGAATGAACTCTCGGCCGCTGAAGGTGTGCCCTGGGTCTCCATGATCTGTTTTCTGCCCACTCAGGTACTCTTTCTCGCACATATTTCCTGGCATTCCTCATTAGTGATTGTTTTGGAAGTCCTATTGTCCCCTCTTACATTGTAAGAAAAGAGGCTCTTATTCTGATGCTCTGCTTTTACACTGCACTTCTTGCCACAGGCATTTAATAAACAGCAGGTGGATGGATGACAGTCAGGTGTAGGGAGGTTAGCCCTGGCTATGACATGATCTATGGAGACTCCTCCCTGAGCTCCCACTTCTGACATGAACCCCAAGAGGCCAAGCTGCTTTCTCCATGTTGACATTTTGAAAAACCATATCAAAGCAATTAATTACATAGCACATAGCAGTTACCTACGCACCCAGTGACCCTGACGGCCCACTCAACACGCCATTCGGAGCCCCCTTTGTCTCCCCAGCATGCAGAGCTATGCAGGATTGGCCTTGGCCTTCAGAGCAGTGGCCCACACATTCTGGCATCACTGCTGTAGCTCACAGTCTTTTTCTGCCAAAGGCCAAGCAGGCAGAGAGACATGGACAGGCCAACCGAGTCTTAGGAACTGGAGTAAGCAGAGGCCTTATCCCGTGAACTGGTTTGGCCTAGTTTGTAACGTCAAATCACCTAAGGGATTGTTAGGTCAGAAGCAAAAGGATGGGGGCAGGGGGAGGGCGGAGACGAGCAGCAGCTTCTACTTTAAAAAAAAAAAAAATTTTTTTTTTTTTCAATTCTCACCCGAGTAATGCGATGTGAGAGAAACATGGACTGGTTGCCTTCTGCATGCACCCTCCCCAGGGCCAGGACCAGTGAGGATCCTGCAACCGAGATATGTGCCCTTGACTAGAACCGAA
This sequence comes from Murina feae, assembly GCA_004026665.1. Classification (NCBI taxonomy): domain Eukaryota; kingdom Metazoa; phylum Chordata; class Mammalia; order Chiroptera; family Vespertilionidae; genus Murina; species Murina feae. Next base: position 17,069 of record PVJC01016708.1, on the reverse strand, counting down.
CCCTGGACCCTTTGGTCCACAGGCTGACGCTCTATTATGGAGCCAAACTGGCTACAGTCTGCCCCCTCTTTTAATACTCATTTCAATGGCATCTCATATAGAGGTGCTCTCTCTTTACCTGAACACCTGCTTGGGGGAAGTAGTTACTCATGTTAAAAAGGTGAAACCACAATTGTATAAATCCAGATAGTAAACTATGGGAAATAACTTTAAGAGTCCAAGCTCACCTATCCTGCCCTCCAAGAGTGGTTCCTGTGAGACCCAATTTCTCGCCTCTGAATTCTTTCTCTGGTCTCTATTACCACATTTCCCCCTGAGTTGGAGGACTCCTAGCCAGATCACATATCACGTCACTAAGTTTAAATTCTGTAGTTCAGGGACAGCCCTCTGATTCCCATGCCTTGCAATGTTCGTAGAATGTATCTTGTCTTAGTTGAGTGAACGTTTTAAAAAGATTTCAGATTTAGGGAAGACCTCCAGAAAAAGTGTAGTCCTTACTCTTGATTCCAGGCAAATCTAGGCCACTCCAGGCATACACTGATCATTCCTGCAGAACTGTTAACGGAGTATTTGTCACTATCTTCCAAATGTCATTGATTCCCACCTGCCTGCTGCTCACCCACTTGGGTTCTTCCATAACTCTAGCTGGAACATGGCCTCACATCAACTCTAAATCCTTCATGTACCAGACACTGGATTAGTAGGTGCTCAACCTTTTAAGGTGTGCTGATAAGTTTATGTTGCTTATGACCAAGTTCTGAGAAGATGAAGACCGATTGACTCATTTGGTTCTTGATCTAAAAGATGGATTTCCATTCTAGTACAAGATATTACTCCCTGGTATTTAACAGATTATAGGAGTTAAATTTTTGCATACTGGAAAGTACCCAGGCCAAAGGCTCCATAATTTTAATGAAGTTATGAGTCAGTTAAAATGGACTAATCTCATATTCTGCTTTTTAATGACAAACTACATCAATTATTTTTATAGTCAACAATTTGAGAGGTAGGTGGGTGACTGAGGTCACAGGGTGAAATAATTTGTTGAAAGTCAAAAACAGAAAGTGGAAGATGAAAACCTGTCAAGCCTGTTTCCAAATCTTAGCTTCCCGTTGTCTTTAGAATCGTGTCCAAATTGTCTAAGTGAAAGGAACTTTTGGAGCCTACTGTCCTCAACTATAAAATGAGAAGATCAGGACCATTGTGGAAATTGTTATTTAACTTAAATACACACAGGAGGTGTTCAATAGCAGTATTGTGATAGTCCAAGTTTCTTCACAGTCCGCTACTACTCTGCATGTGAGTGGCAACTATTTGCAGAACTTGATATGGTGCCTTCTGTTCAGTGGCTGCTCACATCTCTGGGTAAAAGGGATGCAGGTGCTTGATCAGTGTAACCAGGACTAGAATTTAGGTCTCTAGAGTGTGCTCAGGCGCAGCAGCGAGCATGGAGTGATTCACCAGTGAGGGGGTCCTTGAGCTGGTCTTGAGATGTCAGCTGCTCCGAAGGGCGGCATATTTAGCCTTTGGAGCCTATCTGGGTTTGGAAAGAAAGCTCTCTGATGACCTCTTCTGGCAAACAGGAAGAAGTGATGAGAGTTTCATAGCAATTGAGATCCTGAGAATGCTTTCTTTTGCAATGTGGGGGTGGAGTTAGCAGTCATGATGTCATTTTACTTGGACATTGGACCTGTGACATGGAGATTACTGTCCCTGAACACATAAACTGAAGGTCAGAGAGGTAATGGTCTTGTTTAGGATAGTGTGCCTTTTGGTAATTGCCCCTACAAGCTTAGTGCCCTTCCCACCATATGAGGGAACCTGGAATGGATTTAGAGGAAGGCTGAGAGGATAAGATGTAGAGTGGGGCCACCTTAGAGTCTGCGAAAAGTCCTATTTTTTTCTTCAATTAAAAGACAACTAGAGAAGTCGCCTTTTGAAAAACTTTACAGCTGGGAAGACCCCTCAAGCTTGACTACTCCTGTTTTACAGATAGGAAAACTGAGGCCTGAGGAAACTGGGGAAAATGTGGAAGCATTTTAGATGACTATCTCTATTAACCACCTGGAATACCATCTTGCTATCTTTGTTTTATTGAAACAGCTATCCCTTTTAGAGGGCTCTTTTTATTTTATTTATTTTTTGAGGTCTTTTAAAAAACATCCCTGATTTGAATCTTTCAGGGGCAAAGAAGGAGTGGCTAGCTATATGATGATGATAGAAAACGGTTTACAATATGGTTTCTGTATTATGGGAAATATGAAATTCTTTACAGTGTTAATTTTAAGTCTTAATTTTTAACGTTGGGAACAAGAAAAAAAATTGTAATATTCTCATTAATTCCAGGGCCAGATGAAGGGAGACTGAAGAACATTTGTCATGTCACTCTATAGACATTTTGAAGAAATTCCGTTGAAATAGAGCATAAACACATCCCTGTTGGGAAAGGCAGGAGCAGTGTTTTCTGATGACAAACAGTGTTTGTTAGAGCTACAGGAGTGTGGAAGCAATTTCAGGGTTGCCAGGGGGAGGTTTTGTTTGGGGGTGGGGAGTGGAGACAGCTGGAGTGGAGAGTGCTGGCCCAATTCCAGCTACACCTGCTGTAACAGTTTTTATTAGTGTAGCCTAGCTAATGGTATGAATTTAGATGACCGCCCCCTCCCCCAATGGTCTGGAGCAGTCCATTTTTTTTCTGCCTGTAACTACACCTACATCAACGGAAATATTCTTCAGTCTTGCTGGAAGTTTCTGGTTAGTTTTAAATTATGTCTGTCTGGGGGCTGGCATCAGGCTGGGAGGGTTCTAGACTCATTGTAGTCACTTCCCAAGGGCAGTTTCACAGGTTCTGCTCTGACACATTTCTCTCTGATTCTTCCAGAGGCTCTGGCAGAGCGAATTCACACAAGTGCCCTGGAAAGTGGGCCACAGCCTCCACAGGACATGCCTTCTAAAATGCCTGATGCAATGTCCTGGTGTTTGATGGCATTCGCAGGTGAGAAGCTAGTCTGAGAAGCAAGTCCTCTGTGCCGGGAAATACCTTGACAGATGGCAGGAAAGTGAAGATTGTAATCTCCTTGAGGGCCAAGACCCCTCTGTCTCAACCTCTCCCTATCTGTCCCCGAAGGCCTGGGAGGGGCTCTAAGTATGACAGTGAAATGGAGAAACAGTGAAGCATTTTATAACACGCCCTTTCCATGAAAGTATCCAGAGTTTGGCTTCGAAAAGTCTCCTTCAACCCCCTCTTTTTATTTTATTTTTTGTTAATCCTCAACCGAGGATATTTTTCCATTGATTTTTAGAGAGTGGAAGGTTTGGGGAGAGACTGAGAGAGAGAAACATTGATGTGAGAGAGACACATGGATTGGTTGCCTCTGGCATGTGCCCCAACCAGGATCAAGTCTGCAGCTGAGGTACATGCCCTTGACCAGAATCAAACCTGGAACCCTTCAGTCCACAGGCCAGTGCTCTATCCACTGAGCCAAACCAGCTAGGGCCAATCCCCTCTTTTTACAGGGGAGTAAGCCAACCAAGAAACATGAGCCCAAGGTAGCGCCAGAATGAGGACCCTTTCCAACTGACCTCTATCTAGCTTGGAAGGCAAATGTGTTTAAATAGGACACTGGGTTTCTAAGATTGCATAAGAAAGCAACTGTATCTGAAAAAGGCAGGCAGGCCAGGAACAAGGCAGTGCAGGTGACTGTGAAGCAGCTCAGGTGTGGGGATGGGGACCCATTATACCTGGAACCTGCATGCAGCCAGCAAGTGCCTTTCATCCTCAGACAAGTTAGCTGGTACTGCTTTGTAGCTGGTTCTTGGCCTTATGCAAAATACCATTTTTGCGGCTGGGCTCCCTGAAGGGTATATTTTTGGCTTGCCATTCTCTATACTCTGACTACTTGACCCAGTGTTCCTGTGGAGATTTTCAGAGCAGTGAAATTTCAAACTGCATGGGCCAGAGGAGGGAATAGAAATCACAGCCTTAAAACAAATGAGACAGGAGCTCCTAGGTCCGTTCTAGTATCTGCACATCCCCGCCCCCTCAGAAATAAACCAGCATCCTCTGGCAGAGCTTAGTCTCCAAATGAGACGTGCAGACTGATGAGACAGAGGAGATGCAGACAGAGGGAGACAGTGGGAGGAGGGGAGCAATGGAGGAAGGAGTAATGGTTTGGATGCTAGCTGAAAAAGCCTTAATGATCCTAAAAATTATTGGGCAATAATTTCTACTTTGGAATTCATTTTGCTGTTCCAAAGAATGATAAAGCACCTTAATTATCACTTCAAATAACCACACAGCTCCATCTAAACAGCATGAAATAGCACCCACGTATGAGCAAACCCGTCTCCTGCCGTTGCTGTCTTTACAGCTTGAGAATCCTTAAGGAAGCAACAAGATGAAAAATTGATAGAAGCATCATCTAGCCTGGGCCCTCACAATTCTAGGCCATTCGGGACTGGGAGAGGTGCCTGCAGGCACCCTTGAAAGTCTTGGTATCCTCAGATCTTCAGCGTGGACAGTCAGAAAAAAGTTAGTGCTTTCATTCTCTTGATATTGGGTTAGGGTGGGGAGGGTAGCATTTCAGGATTTTAAAAAGTCATTTAAAAGTGATTTTTAAAAGTGATTTCTAGACTTGAACTAAAAGAATGGGGGGGGGGAAGGAGAGGGAAGAACAGAGAGAAATATCGATATAAGAGAAACACATTGATTGGTTGCCTTCTGCACACACCGTGACAACCCTTCAGTCCACAGGCTGACTCTCTATCCACTGAGACAAACCTGCTAGGGCTTTAAAAGTTTGAATCTACAGGGATTTCAAACTATCCAAGGTGTTCTACCCATTGGAATTTCAGGATACTGTGAGACTAAAACCTTTCCAACATACGCTCTTCCTTACACTGATACAAGTTGTTAAAAGTAAGCCAGCTCAACCAAGCAAGGCCTAGTTCTTTTATTCTTCCTGTTGGCCAGGATAAGCTCCTGTTTCTAGCTTCACGGAGCTGCAGGAAAAGAGGGGGGTCCTCAATTCAAACTTCTACAGTGGGTTTCCAACAGAAGGGGCTTAGTGGAGCGAAAAAAGCTACACTATCTTAAAAACCTCTTTCCTGCTTGTCTATTTAGAGAATTTTTGGTCTGTTTGGCTCATGAGTTAACAATGCTTTATATCAGGGGTAGAGAGCCACTCACCCTTTTTCAACACACCTCACCAGCCCCTCAGAGAAGCTTTCTGGTTAACCCAAGAAATGGAGCCCAGGGAGAAAACCCATCTTCCTGCTGCCTTGCAGAGTCGGGGTAGTGTGTAGCAGGTGCTGATTGAATAAACCAGATAGCTTCCAGAGGGTGCTCATTGTCCAGGCCGGGGCTTCCAGCTGGCCCGGGGGATGGCGGCAAATCCCAGATTTCAACCCAGTCCTGAAGCTGGCAAGATTGCAGCACTACCGAGCCCTCTGCTTGCCAGCTGTTTCCTACGAAGGAGGCAGTTCCTGCAGACATGATGACAACTCCCTTCAGTGTCAGTGTGTTGCAATTAGGAATCTAATTTTCACAAAAGATCAACTTATCAGTTATCGTATCCGCTTAACTGGGGCACCAATCTGCTTGGCAACCTAACATTATAGAGCCTCTTTTAAATGATGCTCATGAAAATGGAAGGAGTAATGGTTTGGATGCTAGCTGAAAAAGGAACCATCTCCTGCCATATTTACTTTCTCCCCAGTATAAAAAAAAGCCTATGAAAAAGATCGGTGAGTTTCATAGAGGGATACATTTCTTATTTATTGAAAGCTTAAAAGAAGAAATAATTTTGTTTTTCTAGACCTGAACTAAAAATAGAGTTACATTCAAGGTATCGCTTGTGAGCATGCACACTCAATTTTCTTTCTATTCACAGCCTTCTTTGGTCATTCCTGATAGCTTTAGCTAAGAGTGGGCTTTTGGATGTTTAAAAGGACCAGAGGGTGGCAGAGCTGAGCCATTTATTTTGGCTGCTCTTGAAACAAATGAGATACATTATAAACTAATAGGTGGGAAGTTACTGGTATTAATCTGTCTGCTTAATTGCTATCTCCTAAATTTGGCTCCCAGGAATAGCTGCAGTTTTGGGGGTGGGTGAAATCAACTCCTCTGTGCCAGTACAAACTCTCCCTTCATGCATAAATACTGGTCTATACATGTGATGGATGTGAAAACCAGTGAACCACTCATTACACCTAAATCAGTTTCCCCCTCACAGTGGCACTTGGTAGGTGTAGTGCTAAGCCATGGTATCCTCTAAACCATAAATTCAGAAAGTATTGTCCTATCTGTTGGAACCACTTAGAAAGTATTTGGCTTAAATTATCTAGTTGATTTTCTATAATGATGAAGTCCATAAAGTTTATTGCTGAATCCTTACTGACATACACTAATGAGAATGTCTTCTTGAGCATGTGCCTTGTAGGCAAGATGCTAGTTTTGACTTTATAATGGTTGATGTTTATCCCACCATTGTTCCCCTTTGATAAAGCAGAGCAAGAGGAAAAATGAATCTGCCAATTTTTCAAAGGAGGGCAACAAGAATTGTGTGGGTCCATGTACATGTGCACATATATTTGCGTGTACACCGGGAAGGTTCAGAAATCAGGGTTACATTAAACTATTTGCTGTGTGAATGTCCCGAAGACCAGCTCACGCACAGAGTGAGGAGGGAGTTAGAGGCCACCTACACCACTCTCCCCAGGTGCATTTAGAGAAAGTAAAGCTTAGTCATTTACCCCAATGAGGCAGGCCTAGAATTCAGGTTCCTTTCACTTCTGTAAGGCATCCACTCACATTTGTTTTCCATGAGGGATGCCATGTTTGGAATAATCTGAGAGAAGATTCTAGTGATATCCCTGCTCTGTGTCTGAAGGAGATCATTCTGTTGTCTGTTGGATACTGTCTGCTAGACCCAGCAGCTCCCAGTAGGCCCGCAAGTTGAATATGGGCAGAAGGTCAAGGACCCAGCCGAGCTTGGGCAAATGGCCTGGTGATTTCTGTCTCAGAGATTCCGACACTTCATTCAGGGAGCCCAGTTTGAAATCTGCGGGTTTTGCTGTTTGGGTGGAGGCCGAGTGTCTCAACAATTGGCACTGTCTCTCGTCCCCGACAGGGGCTGACGCCTTCGTTGCCTGACTCACCCAGACTTCAGACTTCCCGAATTCAGACCAGCAATAAGTAAAGTAGGGAGAAGGGCCTCTTTAGTTTTTTCATTAAAAAATAATTTTTCTTTTAAATAAAGTGCTAAGTGAAAGGGGCTAATAGCCTCTTCAAAGACTCATGAATAGAGCTTTTCCCCCTCAAATAAAGTGAATATCGTGCTAATGAAAAGTGCTAATAGCAGTTCAAAGGCGGATATTCTGGTCTTGAACTGGTGGTAGTTCCAATCCCTCTATTTAACTTTTCCTCCATAGACTCAAGTTTATGGTGGGAAAGGATGGTCTTGAATGAGAGACACCCCCCCCTTACACACACACACATATACACTTGGCTCCCCTCTGTCAGTGCTTCTCAGAAAAAGATTCCAGGTTTTGCCCACATCACCTGGGGCTAGAACACCGTTCAGCTATGGTCTGCACAGCCCTGAGAAGAGGAGGCATGACTCACTGGCCTTGGAAGTCCCTGTAAACAGCTCTGTCCTCCAGTCCCAGAGCCAAATCCCTTTTTGACTGCATAGTGCATCTCCTTTACCTAAGTCCTTCTAGATCCTTGTCTTGGCCTCTGCAGGCATCAGCGATTGTGCCTCAGGGAACAGGAGAAGAGTCCCTACAGGAAGGTGCTTTCGGGAGGGGTTAGGCTCCCAGTGTCTCATCTGGGTCCTGCCCCAGGTTGGGCACATTCTAAAGACACAAGTGAAACCCCAAGCCACAGTACAAACTGATTGTCAGCTCTGCCTTACCATCGACTGACAGAGCCAAAGCCAAGACACTAAAGTGCAAAGAAAGAGGTGGAACCTGGTATCCTGGTTACTGACCAGAGCAGGGAGAAGTCAGGCCTGGTGGGGTTGGCAGAGAGGGGTGGAGGTTGCTGGAGACAGCCCCTCTTCTCTGCAGCCCCCCTCACAGGCTGCTGTCTGGGAGCAGCTGGGCCCTTCTGCTGGATTTCCCTCCTCTTAAAATCCATGTTCTAGTCTCTCCTTTCTTTCTGGGGTGCCCTACCTATCTGGGGATAGGTCTGGCACATCAGAGTTAGAAGGAAAGAAAAATAGTTGTCCAACTTTCCTAAATGTTAAAGCTAAACAAAGCACCAAAAAAGGAAAAAAAAAAAAAAGACTTATAAAAATATAATGGGGTCATCTCCCCAAGCTCCCACATTATTTGCAGTACATGAAATGTCAAAATATAATGAACAGACTTTCTACACATTCCCATTTCTTCCCACCCATATATATCTAAGCTGTAGCAGCTTCAGTACCCACCTCTCCCTCTTGAAACTTCACTCTGCAGAACCACCTGTAATAAATTCATTCATTCCACTGACCCCCACCTTCCCAAATATATAGCCATTTGCAATTCCAAAGAGACTTTCCAAAAAAATAGACATTTGAAAAAGTGCATCTGTTTACACTCAAGTTTATGCACATTATTTCTTGAGATTATTACTTTTTTTTTTTAACCATAAAAAAGATTGCATATTGGCAATATAATGAGAAGACCATGGTGGCATTTCTGGGTGGCGGTGGGTGGTAAGGGAGTGCGTGCTGGAGCACAGAAGCGAGTGGGCGCAGAGAGGGGTGGGCGCGACCCTTAGCCTGAGACATGAGGACTGCGCAGGGTTATCTGGATTCTCCATCCTTGCGCCTCTGAAATGTCCCAGCTCTTCAGTTACTCCCTTCTGCACTCCAGCTCTTCCCACGTCCACTGCCCACGCTCTGGCCGCACAGCCCTGTGGAAGCAGAGGCGGAAGCTTTGGCATGTGTCCACCTGGGTGGGCGTGAAGATAGGCGTTTGGAGGGGTGTGATGCGGCCCACACGCCAGAGCAAGCTTATTTGTGACTGTTTTCACTCCGGGAAAAAAGTGTCCATCACTTCCGTGACTTTAACAATTTAAGCAGTTACTAGGCTGATAGGTTAAGAAACATCGTTTGTTCTTGTGGTTTTGCATTAATAGTAAGCATGAATATATATCATATATTACATTGCTTTCCTTCTGCTCTGGGGCAGGCTGCACTCTCCTTCCAAACAGGAAAACTGCACAGCCTGTGGACTCCCCCCACCACAGCCCTTCCCTTCCTCCCCACCCCTCAGTTCCTATGTTAGAAACCCCCTCCCCCCAGCTCCCCGTGGTTAGAGAGTGCCACATTCTAAGACTCATGCATCGCTGCCTCTTGCTATCTATCGCACGCGGTGCAGAGAGAGAGTGGGATCCTGTGTGCGTGCCCCGCCCTCTCCCTCCTCTTCCTCGCCTCTCGGATGCCTGTGCTGGTCCCACCGCCCCGCTCCCAGCCTCCCCCGTCCCAGACCCGTCACTGGTTGTGGACGTCCTCCCTGCGGACGATCTTGTAGATGATCCAGTAGAACATGTTGAAGATGAGGAAGGCCATGGGGAAGCCGATGCGCGATATTTTGTCGATCTTCTTGGCCCTCTGGATGAAGAGTTTTCGCATCTCCTCTGGGGTCTTGGACGGCGCAGGAGCGGGGTTGGTGGTATTGTTGTTGTTGGCGCCCTTGACTGAGATGCCATCCTTGGCCTGTAGACAGGCTGGACCCATCCCATAGGCAGAGAAGTTGAAGCGGCCCTCTCCGGCCTCATCCTCCTGGAATAGATTCAACATGGGGCTCTACTTAAAATAAGACAAGGGCTGGGCACCCTCCCTACAAGGCACTCCCCTGGGAGCCAGGCCACGCCTTCTGGCCTCCCTGCCTCCCTGCCTCCCTGCCTCCCTGCACCACTCCAGGATTCTGAGGCTTTCTGGCTGGCTGGGGAGTTATGCCTTATAGAGGGGCGCCACCGGCATGCCTTAAACAGATGCAAACCAGGGGATAGAAACAAGGCATAGGATCCTGAGACCCGAACTCGACTGTCAACTCTATTACCTTCTATCTGTAGGACCTTAGGCAAGTCACTTTCTTCTGTGAGTCTCAGGGATTATTTTATTACATTTTTACCTACAAGTGGGAGTAAGGGCCATCTCACTACCTCAAAGGTTCTTTTCCTTATCAGAGGTCAGAGATGAGTACACACTCTGGATGCTGCTTTACTGGAAATGCAGGAGACAATTTGGAGAGATCCCCTGCTTTGCTTCTGTTGCCTCCTTGCCCTCCTTCCCCACTCCCATCCCCAGTTAATATCTTCTTGTGTTGGGTGGGGGCGAAGGGGCTAATTATCCAGGAGGGAGCAAGTGCTATGGGCCTCACCTGTGTTTCTTAAGCCGGGAAGCCATAGCCTACTTCCATGTCACCATATCCCTCATGGTTGTGGCCTCAGACATAGCTCTGGGCCTGTATCAGGTTTTCATTCAAGGCGCTTCATTATTTGGCTCCCACTTACCTTTACAGGCTTTTCTCTCCTAGTGCACACCTGCCAGCATTGTGGCACTTCCTGAGTCATCCCTGTGCACCTCACCTCCCTTAGGCTCACACTAACATGCCTGCTGCCCTGTCCTTCTCTTCTCTCCCTTCCTGAGCTAAGCATCTTGCCTGGATCAGAATCATGGAGGCCCCATTGTCTGCTCTCATCACATGTAGCTTTGTGTTCTTTCCACGTGAGCTCTGAGGGAGGACCCTGCCTGTCTCTCCAATCTCATCTGTGTCGTTGTCTCTCTAGCATCCTGTGCTCCACTCACCCTGAAACATTACCATGGGGTCAGAAATTCCACACTCGCTCTCTGACTCCAGGCCCCTGCTCCATCTGTCCTCTCTGACCGGGGCACTCTCCCACCCTCCGGTCCTTCCAATTTCTTCTTTTCCACTGAATTAATTCATATTCAGAAGCCTTTGAGTCCAGAAATAGGTTAGGAGTCCCTGCATGTTCTCCATAAGGTCCCTGTACACTGCCTATCCCCTTCCTTGAAGCTCTTAACAAGTTGTATTCCTTAATTGATGTCTACCTCTCATTATACTGTAAGCTCTGTAAACTCAGAGTAAAGTCTATCACATTCATTGACCCCTCAACACTGAATGAAAATACAATCAGGGCAAGATCACTTAGCTCAGAAACGGAGAGACGAGAAGGATAAGAGCAGCAGGCATGTTGGTAGTGAGCCTAAGGCAGGGAGTTGGGGATGCACAGGGGCAACAGAGAAAGTGCATAAATAATACATGAGAAGATGGCAGCATAGGTAAAGGCCTGTACTCACTGCCTCCCACAACCACATCAAAATTACAATTAAATTAGAACAACCATCATTCAGAACCACCTGAAAGCTGGCTGAATGGAAGTCCTACAACTAGAAAAGTAAAAAAAGAAAGCATGTTGAGACTGGTAGGAGGGACAGAGGCATGGAATGGATTGGTCCAACATCCACGTGTACCATTTTTTTTTTTAAACCCAGAGGGAGATAGTCTCCGCAGAGGCCACTGTGAGGAACAAGGAGTCCCAGCCCCACACCAGACCCTCCCCACCAAGGGTCTCAGAGCTGGGAAGAGAAGTCCCTGTAACTTCAGGCTGTAAAAACCAGTGGGGATTGTGCCTGAGATCCAGGTTTTTCTCTTAAAGGGCGAGGCATGAAGTTACTCAGATTTACTTCCTCTGAGCTCTAGCGCCAGGAGGCTTTGGGAGATCTAGACACATAAAGGGAGGAACTGGATCGTGTGGCATTGGGGTAGGAATTTGGGAGTGGCTCACAGGGGTCATTGTTCCTAATCCGAGACTTTCTCTGCCCCAGGGATGGCTGGCAACCATATCTGAGTCCCCATCAACCTGGAACACACTGTTTGCTCTGCCCTGGTGATTCCCTGAGACCCCGCCCCATCCAATTTGTAGCCCCACCCAAGCTGTATGCAGCAACTTTTCCATATGAATGGCTTATCTTGGCTCAGGCTTCAGACTTTGTTAATATCTCTCAAACAAGCTGCATTTGGTATCAATGTGCCCCAAACTTATCAATAAAAGGCCCAAGACCTGGCACCAGCACCATCCTGCTTTGCTTCACAGGTGGGCCTCACCTGGGCACTTCCAAACCTGATACAAATAGGAGGAATCTGCAGATCTCTCTGTAGCTCCTGCCAGGTGGTCTCAGTTAGTGGCTGACTTTGCACCTCCTGGGAGGCCCCAGGCCAGTGTGCCTGGTAGACAGCTTCAGACCATAGCAGATTACAACTCTACACATCCACAAGCAACACTCAAGGGGCAGACTCAGTGAGCACCAAAGCCCCACTGAAGCAATCCTGCTCCATAGGGGTGTCTCCTGCACAGCAGCTCTCCCACTGTAGTCACAGCTAGTCTTCACAGCCAACTGGCCTGGAGGTCAAATCCTCCCAGTGACACCAACAGCAATCAAATGTGAAGATGAGTCTGGAGAGAAGAGTGGGTTCTCTGATCCTCCTGGGGAAGTAACTATGGACCAGGTGTGGGGCCAGTTTGCTCCTATAGGCTGCACACTCCCCAGTGGCATTTGGTGGTCGGTGACTTTTCAGTGATGGCCTGACAAATATTCCTTTATGCAATCCTTTAGTGAGAGAATCCTCTCAGGGGACAATCTTTCCTGATGCCCCTTTCTTGGAGGTAGGAAGCAGAAGCCTATAATGTGGACATGCTACTCTAAGATCTCACCTTCTGTGGTATAGTTTCCCTCTGGAACCACACCCACTGAAATAGTGCAGCCTTGAGGAAACACTAATAAGCATCTCGCAGCCTGCCATGCTTTGGGTTTTTAGCTAGTCATTATCTTGGTGCCATCAGCATTTGCTCCATCAGTTCTGTCTTTGGGTGCAACCTGATAATTTCTGCAGTGTTATCACGATTGAAAGAGTGACTGCCTATAGACCCAATCAGGGTCTTATTTTATGGGAGAGGAAGCCAGGATTTCTATGACTTTAATTCCTGTTTCATGCCTGCCTTTCCCACTGAGAAGGATGGTCCAGCAAAACAAGTTTCACAAAACAAGGCTGCCACCAGCTGTCCCTCCTCCCTCAGACAGTGACCCAAAGGCCTACCTTGTGGTGTCTTCGCTTCCTCCTGAACCGGAGCAGCTCTTTGTGCTGCCGAGACACAAAGTTGACAGCAGCATACTCAAGCAAGGCGGAGAACACAAAGAGCAGGCACACTGCCATCCAAATGTCAATGGCTTTCACATAGGACACCTGAGGCGGGTGGGGGAAAAACACAAGGGAGTGAGGGTAGAGGAGGGCTTGTGGGAAACCACCTATTGTTTTCACTAGCAGAGAGGTGTGGACAAGGAACCTGGAAGTCTGGTGACCCTTGAAGCTCAGCAGAGGTCAGAGCTATACACCCACTGTTTAATCCAGGCAATGGTAGCTGAAGCAACTTTCCCACCAGATAGTCTGTGTGTTATTGGAACTTCCCTGCCTAAGGGCTATGGGTGTATCCTAAACTCAATAAAAAGATGGTAAGGTCTGAGTACAACAGGCAGTCTCTCCCACTAGAGGTGGACTCCCTGCCTGCCCCCCCATTATTCCAAATTGATTCTCTTCTAGTCTCTCTCCATTTTGTGTGTGGCCTTCTCCAGAACCTGAACCCTGAATGGGAATGCTGAATTACGTAGGGTGTGAAAGGGGCTACCACAAGGGTGGAATATTGAGTATGGTGGAGTGTTTTCTGCTGCTCAGTAACTCCTCGCATCCCCCATTGCTGTCCTCCTTAGTTAAGATATTAGGGTGGAGGTTACAGAAGAAAACAAAGAAAAACGCATCAAGAAGACTGGACAGAATATTGGGCACAACAAAACATGGTGCCTGGAAGAGTACTGGTGAGAGGAGGATGGTGGGCCCAGCATTATTGTTCAGTGGTACCGAATGCTGTGTTTAATTTCAGGGTGAAGGAACAGGATGCCACACCTAATGTCAAAATGGAAAATGCCAGGAAATTGTGGAGTAAGAGCTTCAAAAACTCGCTCCTCCATCAAAGCCACAAAAGAACCAGCAAAAATTGTCACAATAAACTTTTTTTTTCAGAACTCTGGTAATTAGCCATTAGACCAACAGCAATCTGTGAACATTTATTTAAGGAAGACAACTGAATCTCAGAACAGCAAGCTTTGTAGTATTTTAAAAAGCAGCTTCATTGAATTATAATTCATATACTGCACAATGCACATATTTAAAGTGTTCAATTCCATGATTTTTTTATACATTCACAGATAATGTGCAACCATCAGCACAGTCCATTTCAGAACTTTTATCACCTCAGAATAAAAACCTAGTAACTTTTAGCTGTCATCTCCCTATTGCCCCAATTCTCCTACTCCCAGTCCTTAAGCAACTAGTAATTTATTCTCTGTCTCTATAGATTTCCCTGTTCTGGAATTTCATATGAATGGAATAATATGTGACCTTTTATGACTAATTTCTTTCACTTAGCATAACATTTTCAAGGTTCAATAATACATATTGTAACATGTATTACTATTTCATTTTTAAATACATATATTTGTTGATTTCAGAGAAGAAGGGAGAGGGAGAGAGAGAAACATTAATGATGAGAGAGAATCATTGATCATCTGCCTCCCACATGCCCAAACTGGGGATCAAGCCTGGAACTTGGGCATGTGCCCTGAATGGGAATTGAACCGTGATCCACTGGTTCATAGGTGGACATTCAACCATTAAACCATGCCGGCCAGGCAGTATTTCATTTTTGTTGGCCAAATAATATTCCATTGTGTGAATATACCACATTTTGTTGATCCATTTATCAGTTGATGGGCATTTGGGTTGTTTCTATCTTTTGTCTATTACGAATAATGCTGCTACAAACATCTGTGTACAAATTTTTGTGTGGACGTATGTTTTAATTTCCCTTGGGGCTTTGTGATGTTTTAAATTGCCTCATTTCTATCCCCTTCTTCAGCTCCATGCCAGCCTTGAAAACCAGTGTCCTGGCAGACACTGATGGGGCAGAACAGAGTTGGAGCTTGTGCAAAGCTCCATCTCCAGCGGACTGTTATTATTGGACCTAACTCGGGGCTCACTGAACATTGCTGGCCCAGTGTGAACAGCCTTTCCTTGGGGGAATTTGATGAAAACAGTGACAATTGTTGAGCATCAGGTAACCATCGAGGCAAACAATAGATTGAATGGAAAAGCTAGGAATGAGATGTCCATAGGGGTCTTGAAATTATGGTGTTATTTCTAATTCAATAATTACTCAATTGTTAATTTTTTAGATGTCATAATATCATTGTGATCCCTATTCTTTATTGTCATGATGTGGTAGCTTTCAAATACTCGAGCAAAAACTGTATCTCTCTACCTACTTCCCTTGCCCACCTACCTATCTATATATAAAGGGATAGAAATGGAGGGAATGAGGCAAAATGCTAACAATTGGAATGCAGGTAAAGAGTGTTATGGTGCTCATTGTGTGTTATTTCAGTGTTTCTGTATCCAAACAGAATGTCAAGTGTGGCATTAATTGGACATTATGTAGCACATTGCATTTAGCATGAGGCTGAGGGAGCAGAGGGTGATTTCTGGCATTGGGAGCAGAATGTTGCATCTAGTGTTGGGCGGATAAAGCAGAATGTGTCTGCAATGACAGCAGGGAATGTAGGCAGAGGCAGTGCCTAGCATTAGAAGAGAGCAGAATGGGGCACCTGGCATTCACAGCAAAGGGAGCAGAACCTCAGATCTCAAGCACGGGGGAATGGAGGAGTATGTATGTGGTATTTGGCACTAATAGTAAATGAAGCAGAACATTATGTCTGATGTTACAAATGAATTAAGCGCAGTGTGAGCTGTAGTGTTAATAGTGAAGGGAATGGTGCATTGACAGTGAGGGCGACTAGAGGATAGTTGGTGTCTGCCGTGAGTAATGAATGAAGCAGAATGCTGTGCCCGGCCTTGGAAGAATGGAGCAGCATGTTGTGTCTGGCCTAGAACGGATGAAGCAGGATGTGTACCTGGCATTACTAGTAAACTTAGTGAGGTCTGCGGTGTAGGGTTAATAGTAAATGGAGCAGCATACAATTCAAGAGTTAGTAGTGAATGTACTAGAAAGTAGTGTTTAACGTTAGAAATATAAGAATCAGATTGAGGTATGTGTAGAGGAGGGTTAACATATCAGGCATAACATGAGGCTGCTATCTTACAAAGGACCTGCTTGCAAGGCTGGCCCTTGGAGGACATCTGGGAACTTGGATTTGGGGGTTCTTACTTTCCCTAACTCATAAGGGTGCTTGGACTCCTCGTACAAACAACATGGTTTATGCTGAACATCTGTTTTCCTTCTGGGGGTCTGGAATTTTGTTATGTGCTAGGCACCCAGCGCCCAGTAAAAACCTTCAATAATGAATCTTTAAAAAAAAAATAAGTTTTTTATTGATTTTAGGGAGAGAAAGGGAGAGGGAGAGAGAGAAACATCAATGATGAGAGAGAATCATCGATAGGCTGCCCCCTGCACGTCCCCTACTGAGGACTGAGCTCACAACCTGGGCACGTGCTCCAACTGGAAATTGAACTCTGACCTCCTGGTTCATGGGTTAAAGCTCAACCACTGAGCCACACTGGCCTTGCCCAATCATGAATCTTAAATGAATCTCTAAACACTTTCTCTTTCTGTCTCTCTGGGCAGAAACATTTCACACTTGTGCTGCCTTTTATTGCTGGGTAAGAGGGTGCTCTCTGTGGTCCCTCATGGGAGGGAGGGAGGGAGCAAGGAAGCCTGCCCATGTCACTTTCCTTGTCATCTAGCTGTGCATCCTGGATGTACCATTGTAAGAGGTCTTAGCCTTGAGTACAACTGTATGCTGAGTCTCTGAGTCCTCTCAAGTCTCTGAACATGAGGGTGGAATGTTGTACTCAGCACTAAAAGTGAATGGAGGAGTTGAGTGTTAATAGTAAATGAAGCAGAATGTGTCTAATGTTGGTAGAGAATGGAGCAAAAGGTGTCTGGGGATTGTATTGACCATATTTCCTCCCTCCCTCCCTCCTTCCCT
>PVJC01016707.1:10839-33317 GCA_004026665.1 Murina feae | reverse complement strand
ATGAAAATGAGGCTAAGTAGCCATGTCCTGAGCTTCAGTCTTCCAAAAACGTGCCAAGGGGCCAGTCTTAAGGGCTTGGATTCTGCCCCCTTTTTTCTGCTTTCCTTTTTGATGGTTATTATTTGTTGTAAGTGGAAGAGGCCCAGTGCCTCAGCTGTGGGGAGGGTGGGGTGAATGGTTCCCATGCAGGCCTCTGACGTGTAGCCTCATGGGCTTCTTCCAAGCAGCATCCTTCTATGTCCCATAGGTGCCTCAGGACAGAGTGCGGGGCTGGGAGGGAGAGGGTATGGATCTGTGATGTCCGCACATCCCGGTGAGCCTGTCTCAGACAAATCCTCCACCACAGTTCCTAGGGGAGCCCCTGGGACACCCGTGGCTGGTGAGCCGTGCTTCCCGTGGAGGAGGAAGGCAGGGGCACTTCCTGAACATCTGCCTTAGCACTGTCAGGTCCCTTCCACACTCGGAGTTCCCCTGTTGGGAACAGAGCTTCCTGGGAGGGCCCAGCACGTCCCTGGCTGGTTGTAGTGGATCTTTTTACATCTTCTGAATTCGTACTTAAAAACTACAGGAAGAAGCATCTTGCCCCTTTCCTACCTAGTCATCCTGTCATTTCGTTAACGTCTGATGAGGATGCTCGGCCCGTGGGTACCGTCAGCGCAGCCCCGTGGGGCTCCAGTTCCATCTTGCCCATTTCATGGGCTTACATTAAGGTGAGGGCTGTGAATGTGTGTTAGGTGGGCGGCGGGGATGTGATGTGTGGGTGGGGAACTAAGATCGCAGACTTCCTTCTTAACGTGGAAATGAAAAACCCCCACAATCGGAGATGTGATTAGTGAAGATTGCTGATGTCTTTGGGTGGAAGAAACCCTCCTACAGAGATCAGCTAAAACGCATTTCATCTCGTCTTCGTTGTGCTATTTCCTTTGGGTTCTCACAGGGCGTTTAACGTCAGAGAAATTAACACACCAGATCTGTTTTTCCAGACAGAGTTTAAGTTCTATGAGTCATGTGGCTATTCTGGCCACGTCATCTGGTTTCCTGGAGGATTTGTATGCCCACTTGCGAGTGAAAAACAGTGTGCATACTAAGTCTTACACTTGGTTGAGATCCTGGGATAAATTCTAGGAACACATCTTACTTCACTTTATATTTCTCGGAAGCCTGGGGGAGCAGATGAAAAGTAGCAGACATTTGCTGATGTGGTGGTTTCCCGAAGCTCTTTGCCCTTTATGGCCTGGGGAACTGCACTCTCGGGGGTAATTAGACTTTGTCAGAAAACAGGCTTCCTTCCTTTGTGTTTCTCCAAAAAAACACCAGCGCCAGAGTTTATGCAGCTCTTGTTCAAGCTGGCCTGCCCGCCTCCTGGGCTGACAAGACTGTGTGTTGGACGGGAGCATTCCTTCAGCTGCTGATCAGAGCAGCCTTCCCGCATTGGCTCCCCTCTTTAAAGGAAGGGTGGCTTCTGGTGAAACAAAACCTCAAACTCAGCTATGCAGATCATGCCGGATGGCTCTCTGGGGCTGGCTGTTCCTCTGGAACAGCGGGGCGTTTATGATTCTTAAGGAAAACTTTCTGGGAAGCTGGAACAACAATTCTGTACCTCCGAGACGAAAACCTTCTTTTTTTAATTGACCCTCGAGTTGTTTTGCAATTAGGAGACAGCAAAGACCATCATAATAAAGGCCTGCTTCTTTGCAAACAGAATCTAATTCCCAGCTTCCTTTCGATCCAGAGGTCCTGTCAACCTCGGCTATTTGCTATGGACCTGTTTGGGTTGGAGATGATTGCCCACAGATAGAAAATAAATGCCCCAGGCTGATTTGGCCATGTGCCAGAACACTCTCAGTGTAAGAGTGAAATAAATAAAACAGGGTTTAAGCGGCCCTTTGACTTTGGGCTCTGTCTTTACTTCACCTGGACTCTAGAACTACCTTTTCTCTCCATTTCACTTCATCTTGGACATTCCCCCTAAAGGCCCCAAGTTCACTCCTTGCTTCCCTTTGCAGTCACCACTGGGTCTCACTAGCCTACATAGAACTCTTAGGGGATTCTCCAAAAATGCTCACGCCTAGGTCCAGAGAGAATCAAATGCAGCGTCTGTAGGGGAGGGCTGGAGCCATCGAGCTGCTCAGTAACTCTGATATACAAGTCAAAAAGCTAGTCGCTGAACCAAGTCTAAGTACTCCCTAGCAAAAGTTTGAGGCTTGCAAGAGGTAGTCACAATGCACCAGGCTCTACAGTAACTCCCAGACTGCAGCCGCATGCTTTCCCTTCCACGCCTTTGTTTTTGCCATTCTTCTCACCTGGAGTGTCTTCCCTTTTCTGGTCTGTCCAAATTCTACCCATTTTTAAATTTCCACTCAAGTTCTAACTCTCTTCCCAGGGACCTTTCTGTGACCAGCTTGGCAAAAAGTGTCTTCTCCTTACTTTGAACTTTGGTGCCTCTGTTGTTTTATTTGATGCTTTCTCGTGCGCTTTACATTAGTTATGTATTTAATATATATCAAGCCTCCACCGTATGTGATGTATTCTGGGAAGAAAGTTCGCAATGAAAATTGTGCAAGTCCTGACTTTAAGCTCTTTGCTGGTGATGACCTTCACCCCATAGAATCAAAGAGACTTATGAACCACCAGAAAAAGGTATAATTGAACCCAGCAGTTGTTAAACATAAATGGCCTTGACTGTGGACAGTTGGAAGACAAACCACACAAAATTGAATCAGTGGGGATTTTGGCCAAGATCCCATGGGATTCTTGGCGGTCATCAAGACATCTCAAATTCACAGTAAACAAACAAAAACTCCTCTAAATGAGTATAACCTAAAATAATTCTTTTCCCTTTTTAGATAACACAATAGTCAGCAGTCATTTTACCCTGCTGTAGGCTTTATTACTGTAATAAGCAATGTAAAAATCACGTCCAAAGGAGAAAACCAAAAATTGTTTCAGGATTAGAGAGGACTGACAGATGTCCTTGTTAGAGTTTCCACTCACGTGCAATTTATAGTGATGGTGGGCTGACTTTTTTTGTAGGGGGTTTCTCTGGAGGTGTCTTTGGGTTGTGCCCATTGGGTTTATCTGTTCCATAGTTGATGACTCTTTCCCCCCCTGTTACAGATGATGGGAGGCAAGGGCCTTAAACAAGCCACGGAAGTTGCTATATTGAACGCCAACTACATGGCCAAGAGATTAGAAAAACACTACAGAGTCCTTTTCCGGGGTGCGAGAGGCAAGTATTAACTTTAGTCACTTTGGTTTTTTTCTTGGTCAAACCAAGTTTGTCCTAGTAGATCTGGTTTTCTGCAGTGCGTGGAAAACTTGTGTTTCTTAGTGTATACCAGAGAAAAGTGTACAGTCATTGGAAATGCTTTTAATTTAGCTAACAGATCAGGGGTATCAGCATTTGCAAGGCTCTGCAATGAAAGGCCACACCACTGAGAGATGTATACGTAAATTCCACGAGCTCCTAACCTTACAGAGTGACATGGGAATGCCCCCAAAGGATGGAGAAATTTGGAGTGGGCAGAGGCAGGATGGAATTTTGGGGACAGCCTCTGGGAGGAGCCCGTTGAGATGAGCCTGAAAGGAAGTATACAGAGTCCAAATAAACAGAGATCCAGGAGAAGCCAGGGACAAAGGAATGGCCCAGGTGGTGGGAGTGTTGGGTGGGTTGAAGGATGAGATAGGAGGAGAAGGATCTGATGAGGATGAAGCTGGAGAGGTAGCATGAGGCCTTGAAAGTCTTGGAAGGCCCCGGACTTGACCTCTGAGCCAGAAAGGTTTTTGGGAGAGGAATGACAAAATGAAGAGAATGTTCAAATCATTAAGACGGTGGCATGGCATGAACATGCTATTAAAAGTAGAATCAGTGAGTCTTAGTTACTGATAAGTTGAGTGTGAAGATAAATCTTAGGGTTATAATAGAGGCAATAATAGATGGAGGAACAAAGTCACCTTGGACGTGATGGGAGGGGATGCAGTCAGGTAGACATGCAGAGGACACAACCTCCGAGAGCAGACTCTTGGAAGTGGGGAGACCCAAGATAGAGTTTTGAAAGACCAGAGCAAAACCCCTCAAGGAGATTGCTACATTAAGAGGGGCCCTAGCTGGTGTGGCTCAATAGGTAGAGCATCAGCCTGTGGACCAAAGGATCCTGGGTTCGATTCCAGCCAAGGGCACGTACCTGGGTACAGAATCCTCCCTGGCTCGGGCTCTGGTGAGGACCCATGCAGAAGGCAACCACTTGATGTGTTTCTCTCACATTGATATTTCTCTCTGTCTTTCCCTCTCTCTTCCATTCTCTCTAAAAATCAATGGAAAAATATCCTTGAGTGAGGATAAAAAAAATACCAATATATTAAACTAACAGAAACAAGTAACTATTCATTGGAAAAAAAAAAAAGAGGAGTGCAGAAGCCCCCCTGCCATGATCAGGGACTCCAATCCTGAGGTGGCTTTGAGCAACCTCTCCCACCATTCCTCACAGCCCCTCCCCCCAGAAACCCTCTGCCTGTCCTTCCTGCTGCTATTCTGGCTTCACCTCCACCCCTGAACCTCCCTTTCTGGATGAAGAGAACTACTTCCCCCTTTGGCTCCCTCAGCACTGAGGATTTCTCCCACTTGGTTTATCCTCTAGCTCTGTCCTCGACCCCAAACTCCTGCAGGGCGGGGCCTGCCTGCTGCGGTTCTGGAGCTCCTGTGCCTGGTGTCATGCCTGGCACAGCACGAGCCATCAGCAGACAAACGCAGAGTGCAGTGCGCAGAGTGCTGGTTGTGTGTAATAAGTGTCCTCAAAGGCACCTCTGCCTTTAACAGCTAGGAAGCTTTCAGTCACCTTTGAAAGCAGAGCAAGATGGTGAGGCAAATGCCAGGTGGGAATGGGCTGACAAGTGGGCTGAGGTTGCAGGGGAGATGTGGGAAGCTCTCATGGTTCAGGGGAGTTTGGAGGTGAAGGGGCAGTAGAAGCTGCTGCATAGGTTGTAGTTTTGTTTTGTTTCCATGGAAAAAGCAGTGAAGAGGGGAGAGCGAAACTTCAGTGGAGAGAATAACAGACGGGGAAACAAAGTCACCCTGGAGGTGATGGGAGGGGATGGTGCCAAGTGGACACACAGTGCGTGGGCTCAGAATCGGAGAAGGAACAGAGGGGACTTGGAGCAGAGACCAGTCAGTAAGAAGCAGCCAGACTTTGGGCCTCAGGAAGGAGGCCACCCTTTAGCTTTGGGTTTCCCTGCACAGGAGAGTGTACATCTACATCTGTGATTTTTCATTTAAAGGCTGGTCTTGTCTTTAAATATGTACCCAAGGGGTGGTTCTAGAGTTTGGAAATAGAAAAGAGCTGAATAACCAGAAGCTCGGGTAGAAGTGCTCCCCAGAGAGGAGAAAGGAAGTTGTGGGCAAAATGTCTCTAAGCAACACGATGAAATGCTTCTGAAGTAGATATTAAAGAAGCTACTAGAGCTGCCAATTAATTCAGATACAGTTCTTGCACATGAAATGCATCCTGCTTATGATTGGCCTTCAGGAATAGCTTTAGTATTTGTTTTGTCTGGTTATATAATAATATATAGGTGCTCAACATGAAACATTTGGAAAACAAAAAAGTATGAGGAAGAAAATACAAATGATCCATGGTTTAATCTAGCAGACACAACTGCGATTAATATGTTGCTGTATTCCTTCTCATCTTAGTTTTAGACAGATGAGATCATATTATAAGCACAGTTTGTATCCTGTTTTTGTTTCTTGTTTTGTTTTTAATCCTCATTTGAGGATATTTTTTATTGATTTTTAGAGAGAATAGAAGAGAGAGGGAAAGACAGAGAGAAATATCAATGTGAGAGAAACACATCCATTGGTTGCCTCCTGCATGAGCTCGGCCCAGGTCCTGGACTGGAGAGGAGCCTGCAACTGAGGTACATGCCTTTGATTGGAATCGAACCCGGTCTGCAGGGCGATGGTCTATCCACTGAGCCAAACCATCCAGGGCTTATGTCCTGGTCTTTTGGTGTTTTTTGTTTGTTTGTTGTTTTTTTTTTGGTATTTTTGTAATTTTATATTGTGCCTAGGGGCCTGGTGCACAAAAATTTGTGCACTGGAGGTGGGGGGGGGGGGTCCCTCAACCCGGCCTGTGCCCTCTCACAGTCTGGGACCCCTCGAGGGATGTCCACCTGCTGGCATGCCTGGCCAGCCTGGGTGAGGGGCTGAAGGCCATGTTCAGGCTTCCCACAGCTCCCATTGACCCAAGGTCCCAGCAAGGCTGGCTGGAATCAGGTTTCTGGGGTTTATTTATCTTCTATAATTGAAACATTTTTACCTTGAGCAGAGGCCCAGCCGGCCTAGGCAGGCAGTTGCAACAGAAGCCTCCTGTTTACTCTAGCTGTGGCTGCCGGCCTCCATCTTGGCTGGGTTAATTTGCATACAGCCACTCTGATTGGCTGGGAGGCGTGGCTTAGGTGCCTTGGAGTGATGGTCAATTTGCATATTACTCTCTTATTAGATTAGATTATGTCCCCATGCCATTACATAGTCTTTGAAATTGACTGCATTGGTTCTACTGTATGGGGATACCACAACTTCAGCAATTTTATAGGTTTTTCCCTGAGTTGTTTGCATTTCTTAGATTAAAAAAAAAACCTCTGATTGTTTCCTTAGGTTAGTCTCAGAAGAGAAATTATTACCTCAGGGGCTATAAGCTCACTGCAGTTCTTGACGCAGAGGGCCTAGTTGTCCTCCCAGGACTTTGTACCGAATGTTTTCACAGTTAACAGATGAGAACGACCATGGCACCAGGGCCTAATGAGCACGAAAAAGCAATGCAAACCCAAATCGACGTATCTTTGCCAACTTGATGAGTAAAACGCCATTTCTTGCTATAATTTATCAATAAATTTTTTTCTATTTTAAATTTTTGTATATTGACATTTTCCCTTATGATTAACTTTATTTGACAACTTCACTGAGATGGAATTCATGTACCACACAGCTCGCCCACTTGAAATGTACAACTCGGTGATTGTTAGTTCTGTGATGCCGGTTTACTGGTAGTTGTTTAAAGCAGGAATGCTTGTTGCCTCGACAGTGGGGATGGGCAACTCTCCAGGAGAGAGGGGAGTGAGCAAGCATTTCTCAGGTGCCCACCACGTGCTTAGCAGTTAAGTGACTTCTGTGGGCATTGATGGTCCCCGTCCTAGGGATTTGCAGCATAGAAGGACAGATAACATTTTCCGTTTGTTTTGACATTTTACCCCAGAATTAAATAATGAAACCTATTTATCATCCCAAGCAGAAAAGCACTGGCGAATACAGACCTTATTACCCAATCCCAAAGTTCATGAAACCAAAAATTGTCTCATGTTTGGTTTGGTAAACACATTCATTATACAACTTGAGTCTTTGTATTTTAAGGCCTAGAAAAGAATTATCAGTTTACCTCCTAAGGGCCCAAAATAGAAATGTTTTTAAACATATTGTGTTCCAAAATGTCTAATGGCAATATCGAAGACCGTTACTCATTTTACTCCTATTATCATTTTACTCTCATTTTACTCCTAGCTCTAAAAAGACTTCAGGATCACCCATGACTATGAGGCAACAGTTTTAATGAACTCCAGGCTTCCCTTTATGAACCATTTCTTTGAGAGATTTGAAAATATCAGCTAAACGGTTGAGGGTTATAGTTTTGTGAAGCAAAGAAGTGGGTGGCGAGAACTGGGACAGAGAGCAGCAGTCGTATTTATTCTGTTAGGATAGGGAAAGAAAGGAATTACCTCAGGTAAAATGATACCTTTTTAAAGGAGAAATTTAAAAAATTCACAAGTGTCTACTCTTTTGGGGAGGCTAAGGCCACTTTTTAATCTAAATGGAGTAGACAATGTTGTTTATATCCCATTGTTTTAATTTTGTTTTAAATTCTTAATAAATGCCTGTCCTGTTTTGTCCTTGGACAAACATAACGCTGCTTGGACATTCCTGCCCCTGAATAGGTTTCTGTGTGGCCTTTATGGGCGGACGTGGGCCTCAGGAGCTGGGCCCTCATATCCCTGCATGGGGAGAGACACCTCCCGACCCCAGTGATGAGAATCACGGATCGGCTGCCTCCTGCATGGCCCCCACTGGGAATCAAGCCCGCAACCCGGGCATGTGCCCTGAACGAGAATCAAACCGTGACCTCCTGGTTCATAAGTCGACCACTGAGCAACACTGGCCAAGCTCTAGAGGGCTTTTAAAAAGTCCTTTTTTTCTGGAGCACGTTCTATAGCCTTGGAAGATCATTAACTTTCCGGGGTTGGGAAGGGGCATGCTCCAAGCTTAGAGCCAAACCATTTTTATTTTGCTTTTCCATCATCCCACCCCCTCCTCTCCTTGCTCCTTTGACTTGTTGTCTAGTCTGACTCTCAGTTATAGTCATGGTCAGGCCCGGTGGAAACACCTCCTCAGTGAAAATGAAAACTTGTGCTGATCAGTTTAAACAATCTCTACTTCAGACGGCCCTGACTCACCCTCTACCATAGAAGGTTTGTGTATCTTTCCTTCTTAAAAACTGCAAACAAAGATGAACATCTTGGGATCTGGCCTCTGAAAGCCACCAGGTTTAAATGTCACCCTTTGCAGGGCTCAGGAGAGGGAGTGAGAGAGAAAGAGGCTGAAATCCCACTACAGTTTCCGTCTGAATGCATTAGACGGTGGAGTTAGAAAATAACATCTGAACCTCATTTTGAAAATGGAGCTCTTCCCAAACCACTAGGCTTGAGGCGGGGTGGGGGGGGGGGAGAGAGGGGGGAGGGCGCGCTCTGCAGATGAAGCCTTTGTGTTAGCTGGGCTGGGCTGGGCTGGATGGGGCCTTGCAGCTATGACTGCACCTCTGGAAGATTCTGCTCCCTGCCCACTGGCAAGAGCAACTCCTCTCCACCCTCATGTGTCCCTCTCCTCCTCGTCCACTGCCACTGAGTGTCCTTCAGAGCAGCGGTCGCCAACCCATGGTCCACGGACCACTGGTCGTCCGTGAGGTCTGAAAGGTTGGCGACCGCTGCTTCAGAACATTAGTCTCCTTCCTTAGGTCATTGTCACAATGCTGGGTTGGCTGCCAGAGGCTCAGCGAAGAAAGGTCAAGGGTTGGGCTCCCCAAAAGGAGTAGCGTAATAGGGCATTTAGGATTCTTGGAATTCATAGATGATGAGGACTTGAATCTCATGATTTCCCCCCTGATCATTTCAACTGGCACTTTCCGCCCCCACACCTATGAATACAACTTCCTACTTTGGAATCACTCCTCACAAATGTAATTGCCATCATTGTCACAAAGCAGGTGTTAAAAGTAGGTATGCAGTAGCAGTATATTCAAAGCCTCAGGATCTCATACTTTGATTTCAAACAAAACCAATTTATTCATATGTGTTCACTACCTAAAAAGCAAAGCCGTTCACAGGCTATATTCAGGGGCTGCAAAGGACTGGAGCTATTCTCTAGGCTGAGGACTTGTCTGCTCCAAGGACCTGTTAAGTAATTCATTGTTTGCTGAAAATCAGCAAAGCAGGGTAAGAAAGTACATTATTATCTCGTGTATAGATGCTTTCCTTGAAGGAAATTCATCAGTTGTGTGGGCATGGAATTTGGGAAGCTCCCGGGAATGTTGTTCTATTTATGAAAATGCTGACTTAACTTTGGTGGTTTTTGATGATGGATGGGGTGGTCAACAGCTCATGCTGGGGAGACAGCAGTCTGGGCATAGAGAGGCAGTCCGTTCCCATACTAGAGCAAAGTGAATAGACCCCTCAGAGATTTTGGCCTTATCAACTCCTTGCCACTTGTGGTGTGTGCTTTGACAGCTCTCATCTTACTTCTAATTCTCAGTCTGAAACCGAAACTTCAAAAGCCCCTTTGAAGAACCACATAAAATCCTGTGTCTGATGGATATATGTTTAGTATATTTGCACACAGACAGAAGAAACAGTTATTGGATGTTGGGGGAAAGTTGCTGAAAAGGGTGTCAGTGGATCTTTAGCTTTAGAAATATTTTGTATATAGGATCAGGCCTGTGATGACTGTTGGAACTAGATTTTAGGTTAGAAGTAATCTCATCTCCAGAAATCTCTGTTGAATGTTTCAGCGGAGCCTTAGCACTGAAGTCTCACCTCCCATTAGCTTTTTGGCTGAAGGGTGTGTTATGCACGAAGGATCGGATACATTGGCCTGGCATGTTAAACATTTTTATTTACAGTAAGAACGAGGAAGTCTTTGATGCCACCTATAAACGTATCAAATGTCCATACTTTTCAATATGCATTATAAGGCTGATTTATTTGCCCATTTGCTTGTATAAAACCACAAACTAATGCTAATCTTGAGATGAAACAATTTTCCCTAACAGGTTATGTGGCTCATGAATTTATTTTGGATACAAGACCCTTCAAAAAGTCTGCAAATATTGAGGCTGTGGATGTGGCCAAGAGGCTTCAGGATTATGGTGAGTGGCCTCCTGGGAGTGACCCCTGGAAGGTAGGGAGGGGGGACACGGACTGGGGCTTTTGACAATTCACTCAGTTACTGGAGCTGGCTGTGGACCACTTCCTGGAGGCACAAACCGAAGGTACAATCATCACAGGAAACTGTTAGTCTAAGTGGGGAGTCCAGGGTTCTAGGCAACCTTTGAAGTGATAGAGAAAAACTCTCCCTTATGACTGCATTTGTACTCCCCTTTGAAAGATAAGTCAAGCATCTTGACTCCAGGCAGCCAAAATGTCTGTGTAGTTAAGAAAATTAAGAATCCCAAAGAAAATGATTATTGTTCTCTACCCATGTTTCTGGTAAATTCTTACTTCTTTCTCACTCTTGGTAAACAGAGAGGTCCATGAAGAGGCAAGGTGGTATAATGGGAGAAGAAGCGGAGCAAGTTCCCTGTAGAAGTGTTAGAGATGAGTGGCATTTGATACTCATATTTACAACCATTTTAAGCATGACACAGCTGTTTCCGCTGCTTCTAGAGAGGAGGAATAGGCATATGTGTTCACAGCGGGGACACAATTTTCTTTGAAGGGATTTTAAGAGATGCAGGCCCTTTGTATATTAGTGGATGTTTGCTCGGCACAGCCCTCATTAAAATACAATTTCTTAGTGACATTATTAATAATATCAAAGACCCTTCAATTCTCAGAAAGGCTAAGTTGGAGAGAACTTTGCCTTTCAATGGATGTGGAGTCCCTTCTGAATTTTAATGATGATTTTGAATGACTTCTTTTAATAAGTAAAATGAAAACTTTAATAATTTAGTAGGTTTACTACTGCATCTTAATGGGAGTCGTGTGTGTGTGTGTGTGTGTGTGTGTGTGAGAGAGAGAGAGAGAGAGAGAGAGAGAGAGACTCATTCTCTCTCAAATGAATGATCTTATTATGCAAAGTTATACTGATAATAAATGGGAAAGCCAGAGTGGTTTCATTAATGAAATTAGCAACTGTTTCATCAAAATGTCCTCTTGACTCTTCCAGTGACCTGACTCAGACTCTTGGCATCTCATGTCTGACTGCAGCAGCGTTTGGAGGGAGAGAGAGAAGGGGCCAGGAGGGAGGTGGTAATTGAAGTTACCATCTAGTACTTCCAAACTTTCAAGTCCTTTACTATTTCCAGCCTTGATATTATTCTCCCTCCTTCTTTCCCTCCCTCCCTCCTTCTCTCCCTTTCTTTTTTTTTGTGTTAATCCTCACCCAAGGATATTTTCCATTGATTTTTAGAGAGAGTGGAAGGGAGGTGGAGAGACAGAGAGAAACAATGATGTGTCTCTTCCAAAATGGGAAGGTCAAAATTAATGTCACATATTCCCTGGTCTCCCTTGCAGGATTTCATGCCCCTACCATGTCCTGGCCGGTGGCAGGGACTCTCATGATTGAGCCCACTGAGTCGGAAGACAAAGCAGAGCTGGATAGGTTCTGTGATGCCATGATAAGCATCCGTCAGGAAATCGCCGACATTGAGGAGGGCCGCATCGACCCCCGGGTCAATCCACTGAAGGTCTGTAGGCACTGACTTCATTCAAAATGCCCCATATAGAGGATAAAATGGTTGGGCCAGTGTGTCAGCAAGCCCTGAACTCCCTCATCAGATGATATTCTTGCCTAGAATCAAGGCCATTCTTCTGAGATGATGCATTCATTACTTGGAAGTTTAAATCTTAAACATGGTAGTTACTCAAGTGTAATGTAGGTATTTCCTATGTCTTAACATTGTTTATGTCATTGTTTTGGGGGTTGTGGCAGCTACACACCACATGCACCCAGCTTGTTAGTTGAATTTTTATTCTGTGTCTCTGTTTGGTGCACTCCAGTGAGATTACTTACCTCACAAACTCAGGGTAAAGGTAAGTTTTTACATTAAAGATAAGCAGTTATCTCTTAGGACAACTGGATTGTTCCTTGGCCTGAATGTTTTATAATGTTTGTGGCTTATGTTGGAAAACAATTTGTTAGGCATTATCCTGCCTCTTCCACAATATGTTTATTTCATATCTAGTGAGAGCTCTGAGTTTCTCATTGGGTCCAGATATGAAGCCGGGGCAGCATGAATTGAGAACGTCATGAAGGCTGTGGTTGTGTTGTTATGGCTCCAAACTGGACATCATGTCTGAGATGCTGAGCAAGTTTGAAAGCTGCCCAGCAGAAGGTGGAGTGCAGGGGCCAGTGGGTGGCAGGAGAAGGCAGGTACCCTACTCAGTGTGAGTTTGACAGGGTAATGAAGGAAGACAATATGATCATTTGTACTATTTTTTTAATTATTATTATTCAGTTACTGCTGATTCTCTCGGGATTTAGGCTGTTTTTAAAATGGCAATAGATGCCTAAAGGACACAATACTGAGTTACAAAAGCAAGTGGAGAATAATACTTATAGGATGATACATGGTTTAAAAACTATGCTATATGCTGTTTATTAATATACGCAATTAATAGTATAAAAACATGATAGGACTGGTGAACACCAAATTCAAGATAGTGGTTATCCCTGCAGAGAAGGGCAAACAATGAGGCGGAGAGGGGAAATCCAGGCAGCTTCAACTGCCTCCAGTGTTTTTTTTTATTTTAAAAGGTTAAGCAAATGACAAAACGTGGATTGATGTTGGTTAGATGTGCTTACTATATTACCGTAACTTTCTGATATTTGAAATATTTCACAATAAAAAATTCCCTACCAAGATTTCCTTCCCCCAAAAGTGAAACAAACCAACAGCCTCCTCTGCCCATGGGCTTCCGTTAGAAGCTCCCTGACGCGGGGAAGGCAGTGTTCTGCTCTGATCCCTCTCCCATCCATGTCTGTCACAGATGTCTCCACACTCCCTGACCTGCGTCACATCCTCGCACTGGGATCGGCCGTATTCCAGAGAGGTGGCAGCCTTCCCACTCGTAAGTTCTCTTTGAAAGCATGACTGTGCCATCTGTGAGAGTGTCCACGTGCCTGCGAGGGGCCATCGCCTACTTGGAGGGGCTCCCACTCTTACAGTCTCATAGTTAACTATCTGTGGGACACATTGTGGAATGTGGGCCCTGACAAGGGAAGTCCTCAGAGCGTAGACATCTCTGAAGTCAGAGTCTGAGAATCTGCCAGGGCACACAGTGGAGGAAGTCCCAATAGGAGACCTTATCAAGTACATGTTTTCTACCACCATCCAATAGTGAGATGGCTCCAAATGCAATTATTTCTTTTTTAAAATGTATTATGTCACATTTAATATATATATTTATTATATATATATATATAATATATATATATTGATTTCAGAGAGGAAGGAAGAGGGAGAGATAGAAACATCAATGATGAAAATCATTGATGGGCAGCTTCCTGCAAGCCCCCCACTGGGGATCGAGCCCACAACCCGGGCATGTGCCCTTGACCGGAATTGAACCTGGGATCTTTCAGTTTGCAGGTTGACGCTCTATCCACTGAGCCAAACTGGCTAGGGCTATTTCTTTTTCTTTTATGGTTCTTATATGAAGGAGAAGATGCTGTGTAGTTTGTTTGTTTTGTTAATTCTCACTCAAGGATATTTTTCCCTTGATTTTTAGAGATAGTGAGAGATCTATGTAGAGAGACACATTGATTGGTTTCCTCCTGTATGTGCCTTGACCAGGGCCAGGGATTAAACCTGCAACCAAGTACATGCCCTTAACTGGAATCGAACATGGGATCCTTCAGTCTGTGGGCCAACACTCTATCTACTGAGCCAAACCAGCTAGGGCTAGCTTCTTATACTTTTTGTGTACTTGTTGGGCTAGTGGTAGGAGTATCATTGTAATATCCGCTCACAAGATAAACCTCTCAAAATATGGCAGAATATTTTCATCCTTTGTTCTTACAGCCCTTTGTGAAACCAGAGAACAAATTCTGGCCAACCATTGCCCGGATTGATGACATCTATGGCGATCAGCACCTGGTCTGTACCTGCCCACCCATGGAAGTTTATGAGTCTCCATTTTCTGAACAGAAGAGGGCCTCTTCTTAGTCTCCCCCTGAGTCCAAGTGACTGATTTGATGTCTCTCTGGAGCATTTCATAAGCAAGAAATATTTCATCAACTACCCCAGACTCAAGCAGGAGTTTTATATACTGTGTATATTTTTGTAATCTCTGTCAAGGTAAATATAAATACAGTTAGTGTAGTGAGTGGGAGCTCACTGATGGAAGACTGATTTGCTTCCATGCCTCTGCCTCCACATGTAGCAGGTGATGTTCAATTTGCCTTAATTGGTGGCCAGTTTTTTGCATAGAAAATTTGGGGTGTGCTAGGAACTTTAACTTTCAATGTAGCAAGTTCACAAACATTGTAGTGTAGAGGCTATACTGATAGATATATTTTTGTTCCAAATAAGTCCTTATGGACTGTGCCAACTGTGGGAAATCCCAAGGCAAATGTTTACATTTTGTATACACGGCAGAAATCTTCCTTCCAACTAATTTGCCTAATCAATAATAGCATTTGGGTGTTTTCTCTTTTTTCATGTTTTTTTTTTTTTTTTTTACCTGCAATTATTAGTGTTCTAATAAAAGCATTTCAATTTGAAGAATGCCTTCTTGATCCAGTTTTCATTCTTATGTCCATGTCCAGGTTCAGAGGGATTTGAAAGGTAAGGAGAATACCTAACCCACTAGACACTGTTCGTTACCAGCTTTGTCCCTGACTGGCTAAAGAAACAGTGTATATGCTTTGGTTAGCACTTTGGCCCTTTTTGTTAGAATTGGGTTGGGTTGCGTGTAACTGAAACCCCACTACAGAAGTTTAATCAAATAGTTTATTTTTTCTTGTTTAACGGTAAGTCCAGAGGTAATAAGCCAAAGGCTAGTGCTTCTTCAGTCTTTCTGTTCTGCCTTATTTTTGTGTATAGTCTTCCTCCTTATAGTCCTGGATGGCTGCTGCATATCCAGGCATCACATGCCATTCTAGATAGGAAAAGGGGGAGAAAATGCCATCCAACTTGGCTTCTTCTGAAATGCTTTCCAAGAGGCTTCACCCAGTAACGTCTGACTTTTAACGGGCCAGAACTGGTTCAAATTGCCACTCCTAGCTGCAAGGGGTAAGGGAAAGACTTGTAGCTGGGCATGTTACTGCCTCAAAGAAAACCAGGAGTTTGTTAACTGAAGAAAAGGGGAAGAATGGGTTTCAGGTAGACAAGTAGCATGCCTGCCACAAGTAAGTTTCTCTTAGAAATAGCAGATGGTCTTCCCTGATAATTAAGCATGTGCTCTAGCCTGGCTACTTGGTTCCTGTTATGATAGTCATCTGGACAAAGGTCTGAGCGCTCTATTGAATGCTCTACAAGTGGCCAACTTACTCTCACACTTTTAAAGAAAAGTTTGTAAAACAATTTATTCCAGCCTAACTAAGCAGTAGAGAAGTGATGGGACCCATGGCTCCTTTTTAGCATATGCTTTTATTTTTGATTGCTTTTAGAGAGATGGGGAGGAGAGAAAAACATGGACTGTTGTTCCACTTATTTATGCATTCATTGGTTGATCCTTGTATGTGCCCTGACCTTGGATTGAACCCACAACCTTGATTATATTAGGACAGCATTCCAACCAACCGAGCTACCTGGCCAGGGCTAACAAAATACTTAATCTATGGAGTACTTCTAGGAGTCAGGTACTATTCTAAGTGTTTAAAACATATTATCTCTTTGGAACCTCAGACATTCCACTTTTACACATGAGGGGAGCGGTATGGAGAGATGTGTAAAGTCACACAGCTGGGGAGAGGGAGAGCCAGAACTTGAACTCAGGCTGAATAGCTCTAGTGCCCATCAAGGAAAGCAGGCTGCCACACTGCCTGGTCACTGCCAACCTAAGACTCCTCTTCCTGTACTGAAAACCAAACTCTCCACACTTGCTGTCCAGGGCTGGGTGGCCCCTCTGAGGAAGAACAAGCATAGGAAATCAGATTGTGGAGGTGAACAGCAGTTTTCTAATTTCTTCGCCAGGCTGTAAAGTGTTAATGGTTGAATGAAAAAGTTGCTTCCCTAACGGCTCAGATATTGCTTGCCCCCAAAATATATCAGAGGCCAACACAGGTGGCTAAGAGTCAAAGCAAACTATTTTTGTTGTTGTTAATCTTCACCTGAGGATATTTTTCCATTAATTTTTAGAGAAAGAGGAAGGGAGAGGGAGAGAGAAACGTTGTGGGAGAAACACATCAATTGGTTGCCTCTTGTACAAGCCCTGACCAGGACCCGGGCTGGGTAGGAGCCTGCAACCAAGGTATGTACCCTTGACCAGTATTGAACCTGGGACCCGTTAGTCCGCAGACCAACGCTCTATCCACTGAGCCAAACTGGCCAGGGCTCAAGGCAAACAATTTGTCTTTCACTGTTAAGTCACTCATGTGTTTACCTGACATGAGCCCAACGTTGTCCCCTGGGTCTTCCCTGTGTGATATCCTTCTCCTGGACTACTCCTGGCCACCTTTGCTTTGCTGGCTCCTGTTTGTTCATATTTCAGTGTCTCTCAAAAAGGTCTTCCATGCACCTCCATAAAATGGGCCCTGCTATTTTCTATTTTGGCACTTAGTTTGTTTTCCTCTACTTTTAGCACAATTAGTACTTATTCTGTTTCCCTGGCTTCTGTCTGCCTCATTAGACCAAGTTCCCCGAGAGCAGGGACCGTATCTCATACATTAGTGGGTTCCCCGTGCTACCTGCAGTGTGTGTTAAACAAACACAAAGAAATATGAATTGAATGAATTTAGGGACGCTGTCACCAAGATCAGTATTCCCAGTGCCTTCTGTGAATCCTGTTCAAGTGAAGTACAAAATCCTGGGCCCTGAAACAGGGTCTCTGGACAGTGTAGGATGTTCTCCCCCCGCCCTCCCTTTTTTTTATTGTGGTAAAATATATATAACAGTTGCCATTGTATTACCCTTTTTTCTGCAGCTTAGTGGCATCTAGGACCTTAACAATGTGCAGGATGTGCATTTTGAGCAGTAAGAGGCAGGTGTGTGACATTGGCTGAGAGAGAAACATCAATGATGAAAATCATTGATTGGCTGCCTCCTGCATGCCCCATAACGGGAACCGAGCCCACAACCCAGCCATGTGCCCTTGACGGAAATTGAACCTGGGACCCTTCAGTCTACAGGCTGACACTCTATCCACTGAGCCAAACCAGCTAGGGCCACCCTTGTATTTTTTATGCAAATCTTGAGAGGAAATCCCTCTTTACTGGCTTTGGCCAAGACTCCTAGGGCTGGAGGAGACTGTGTGCCACTGCATTTCAGCCTCGCTCTCTGATCTGCTACCCTCACTCCTGCCAGCAACTGAAGCCTTTTACTTTTTTTTAGATCAAAATATCAGCTTTTTTTTGGGGGGGGGGGGAATAAAGCTGATTGGAGACTGGATTTTTTAAGATCTCTAGCCAGAAGGCTTGTTCTCCATTTTGCCCTTGATGCTTCACAGTCTAAACCTGGAACTCCCACCCCAGGGAGTCTGAGCCTGTTACTACACTGACCCAGGATCGCTGGCCCTGCCAACCCCAGGTTTCCCCGGTGCTGGTGCAGTAACATGGATGAATGGAAGCCATCAGCTACCTTTATGGAGAGCAGCAAGAGGCAAGAGTGTGACATTGGCTGAGGCCCTTCCACAAAGCAAATAGGAATCCAGGAAGCAGGAGTTGGTGCCCAGCCTGGTCCTATAAATCCGGTTATTTTCTTGCTGTGAGGAGTGCAGGGTTGCAATGAGAATACTTGCTCTGTTGTCAGGCTGCTTTGGGTCATATCCCAGCTCCCCTATATCCTAACTGTCTGATTCTGGAGAAGTTAATTAACATCTCTGAGCCAAGACTCCTTATCTGTGAAATGATACCACCTACAACTCCCAGGTGAGTATTCAATATATTGCTCTGAGCAGTGCCTGGCACAAAGTGAGTAAATGTTAGCTCTTAGCTATTCTCACCCTCACTTAGGTTCTTGT
This sequence comes from Murina feae, assembly GCA_004026665.1. Lineage (NCBI taxonomy): Eukaryota > Metazoa > Chordata > Mammalia > Chiroptera > Vespertilionidae > Murina > Murina feae. The sequence continues at coordinate 14,879 of PVJC01016707.1, read as the reverse complement.
GTTCAATATGGCACCTCCCTGCATTCCTTGTCCCAGAGCAGGAGCCCGACCTGGATCTGATGTACCTGGCATTCAGACCATCTTCCCTGCCTTTATTTTCCATTCCTAACGGTCCCTTCCCTCTGCATTGCCAAAGGAAGTGAAAGGAACATGGGCTGTGACTTCACACAGATATGGATGAGATTCTCAGGTAGGGCCCATTGTTTTGAGACACGACACAAAATTCTCTTATCCTTTCTGCACTTGTTTCTTAAGACATAAAATAGCAATAATAAAAGTACTTACCTCTATCAGGCTTGTTATAAGGATTAAATGACATGATAACACAGAGTACTTAGCATAGTGTCTGGCACCAGGAATCACGACCTTATTCAGCAAACACTGACTGAGCCACTGTGTACCTATCAGGTAAACAAGAAAGGTGAGGCCTTTCACGGAGCATCAATCCCAGATGGGTAAACAGACAACACATAAATTAAGATTTCACAATGTGAAATGCTCTTTGTAACAGATACTACTGTGGTACCTGTGTCAGGGTTGGGACCCCTTTATGGTGGGGGGCGGTGGGCAGGGAAGGATTCTCAGAAAGCTGCCTTTTAGGAGAAAATCTGAACAAAAAGAAGCCAGCCATCACTAAGTGTGGGGGAGAGGAGGGTAGTTATTTAGAAAGAGAAGCATGTTTGAAAATTTCAATATCTGCATTTTAACATTTATTTTTAATCTCATATGTAAAGGGTTTTAAGAATCCCTAAGAAATAGGAAGGGGAGGAAGATGAGGAATGAAAGCTGGGTTTGAGGCAATGTGTGTTAAATCTTGCTGGGAGTCAAAATGGGGAGGGGGTGTTTGAGCCTAGAGTCAAGATCATCGAGAATAAAGTTAGGGTCCAGAGAAGGGGCCCCTGACTCAGGTGGAAGGCTTTCAGGAAAAAAGGTGTGTGTGGTGGTGGGGGAGGGGTGTCCTTGTGTCAGGAAGGGAGGAAGCATTTGTAAAGGAGGGAGTAGGAATAGAAGTGGAAGATGCAGGCTATGAACAGAAAAAAAATGGGAGAGGAGGAGATAAGGGCCTATGGTGGGAATGAGAAAGAATTAAAATGTGAAAGTGGAAGAAAAGTGATGGCAAATGAAAGAAAAGTCAGGAAGGGATAGGGGACAAAGCCAGAGATGATGGGAAAAGGCCATTCAGGATAGGATGAGAAGGGGGTCAAGAGCATGAGCAACAAGCCCAGAAGTCTCCCTCCAACCAGTAAGAGAGATCACGGGAATGGGGAAGGGAGATGATTAAAGAGTCAGCTTAAGATGGCAAAGGGAAGGGGTAGAGGGCAGGAGGAGGCCCCAAGTTTGAGGTGGGGCGGGAGGCAGGGGAGAAACAGATCTGGGTAAGAGCACAGGGAGCCCCAGACAACAGAGCAAAGGCCAGTGAGTGGGTGGGCCCAACAGTAAAGGGGCTGAGAGAGGACCCTGTGCACAGGAGGGAAAGGTGTGTGGGAGGGTAGGATCCTGAGAGAAAAAGCCAGGAAGCCTTTTTGGAAACCAACCAGGCAGAATGATTAAACTGAGGGGACCAAGTGGGAGGGAATGCCAATGCCACAGGTTAGAATGTCTTTGAAGTTGAAAATTAAGTCTGCACAGCAGCAAGCTCTGAAGACACAGCTGGCGGATACATTGCAAGACCACAACGGCTGAGGGGCTGGAGGACCCACTTGAGTGTTACTGTGATGTGTGTAGTCAGGCATCCTGACGAGTGATTAATGTTTTTCCTTCCTTCTGTTCATGTGTAATTCCAAGGCTGGCTTCACAGAGTTCTTGATTTCACCTCCCACCGCAACTCCTCTAGTCCTCCCAGCCTTACCAGGCTCTGACTTCCCCGCCCTCACCCCTGTCCCCATGGTCCACCTGGAGCTTTTCCCTAGTCTCCTCCACACATTCCATACACAGCTCCCTGGGGATGGCCATAAGTCCCCAATATGAAAGCTACAATTCTGGCTGTCAGATCACCCACCTCAGTTTGTTTGGAAATAGTTATTTTGGAGAAGAAGGTCTCTGGTGCATGGAAATGGCAGGGTTATTGGGTGCCTTTTCCATACAAGAGTGCTGATAGATTATGGCTTAATTGGCTTTATAGGCTAATCTGGGAATCTAGCCATTTCCTCTATATCATTTCTTATAGGAAATATTTGTACAAACAAGATCATTTCATTTATAACCTACAGCAAGTCACAGCTCATGGCTGGCATTGTTTTACAAATTAACTTCTGTGATGCAAATTGGAGATGGCCTGCAATTCTGAATTCAAAATAATTGATTGATGGGTGGTAAAAGAAATCAATTCTAAGCTATTTTTTTTAATGGGCCAACAGGACTTTTTGGGTGTCTAGACCTCTCTTTAGAGGTTAGGGTTTTCAAAACTGATGCAAAAGAAATTAATTCTTATGTGCTTTTGATCTGATTGTGCATTGTGCTTTAACATTATTAGTAAATATGTTTGTATGGTTCAAGTGTGACATTTTAAATTTTCTACAAAAGCACTTCTGAAGACCATTAGGAAAAACAAACAAAGACTTGATGAGATTTAAGGGCTTTAAGTAACAGCCAAACTCCCAAACAGGGTGGAATCCCAGGGCACCAGGAGTGATGTCAGGCATCCTAAAATAATGCAGACTTCCCACCCTAACCGTGCTGCCACTGCCGTCGTCGGGGAACTTGATGCGAAGTGCTCCTCTCTGCAGTAGGAGCAGCCAAGATAGAATTATATGCAAGCAGATTCCTCTTAAAAGACTGGCATAAAGAATGGGAAAAAAAATTAACTCAGTTCCATTTAATACCTTTTATCCAATGTGATCTACACAGGAATGAGTTTCTCAAAATAGAAGAAATGCTTTTATTGGTTAAAAGCTGCTGCTTCAAATGCATTCCAAAAGACAATGAAGAAAATACTTCGCGTGGAAGGAGAGGTTTGGGTAGGCTGTTAAATAAACTTGCAAACAGCGAAGGAATGAGTGTCGGATGTGATGCCAGCCATGTGGGGAGGTTCAGGGGAGGAGTGTGGCAAGTTAGAGCTACTTCTGTGTTTTGTCAAAAAGAGAACCTTTCGTCTGGGACAGTGTCTGCCACTCAGAAATGCCATTAACCTGAAGCCTCATGCCAGGGAGCACGAGGCTGTTCTGGAGGAGACACAGTTAAGCAGATCAATACAGTCCTTAAACCATTTTATTATTTCCCAGAAGTCAGTTTCATTTAAGAATGCAGCCCCTGGTTGTTATGATTACGAAAATGAGAAGAGTCACTGAAAGAAAGAACGTGCCATACAGGTTTTTTTTTTTTTTTTTTTTGATGAAACTCAGTTGGACAGCACGTTAGTTCTCTTTCAAAGTGCCCAAACCTTGTTTTCAAAGGCAAAAGGATGTAATATAACTTAAAAATAACACAGTGAAGCCGAAATAGTAGAAAATAACACACAGTATTGAGTTGACTTTTTTTTTTTTTTTAAGGTTCTTTTTTTTAATCTTTATTGTTCAGATTATTACAGTTGTTCCTCTTTTTTCCCCCATAGCTCCCCTCCTCCCATTTCCCACCCCAACCTCTGACCTTGCTCCCCCACTGTCCTCATCCATAGGTGTACAATTATTGTCCAGTCTCTTCACGCATCCCCAACACCCTTAACCCCCGAAAATTGTCAGTCCACTCCCTTTCTATGCCTCTGATTCTATTCTATTCACGTTTATTCTGTTCATCAGATTTTTTATTCACTTGATTCTTAGATTCACTCGTTGATATATATTTGTTGTTCATAATTTTTACTTTCCTTTTTCTTCCTCATTCTCAAAGGATACCTTTCAGCATATCATATAATACTGGTTGGGTGGTGATGAACTCTTTTAGCTTTTTCTTGTCTGTGAAGGTCTTTATCCGACCCTCAATTCTGAACGATAGCTTTGCTGGGTAAAGTAATTTTGGCTGTAGGTTCTTGCTATTCATCACTTTGAATATTTCTTGCCACTCCCTTCTGGCCTGCAAAGTTTCTGTTGAGAAATCAGCTGACA
>PVJC01016707.1:0-10739 GCA_004026665.1 Murina feae | reverse complement strand
TGCTTGAAGTTGTCCCAGAGACTCCTTACACTATCTTCATACTTTTTGATCCTTTTTCTTTTTTCTTCTTTTCTTTTTTCTTTTTGCTTGTCTCAATGGGTGGGTTTTGCTTCTTCATATTTCATATCTTTGACTTGCTTCTTGCGATCCTCTCGTCTGCTGTTGGCTGTCTGTATAATCTTCATTTCAGTCAGTGTATGATTCATTTCTAGTTGGTCCTTTATCATATCCTTGAGGGTCTCATCAAATTTATCGGCAGTCTCTAGCATTTTCTTGAAAAACCTAATAACCGTGGTTTTGAACTCTATATCCTGTCGTTTTCTTTCCTCCATCTCTGTCATTTGTGACCTGTTTCGTCTCCCCATTTTGCCTGCTTTCCTTTCTGATTTAGGCGATCACTGTGAGGGATTAACCTCTAAGCCACTTGGTTATGAGAGTCAGCTGTGTCTACAGTGGGAGAACTTCTGTGCTGGAGACATCCTTATGGGGCAAGAGTTGTTTCAGTGGAGCTTTTATGCTCACTGCATCTGCCCCGGGTGTGTTCCTTGTGGATCTGTTTTGTTTAGGTTAGTCCCTCTCTGGCCACTGGGTGGGGCTGGCTCCTGTATCTTTAAGGAGGTGTTGCTGCAGAAGCCTCTGACGCACTTGGGAGGGGCGGGGCCTCGGGGAGTTTGCAGGGCGGGGCGGAGCAAATAGCTATGGCGCTTTTCAGCGCTGTGCTGAGAGACACCAGATCTCTGTGTCCCACGGTAATTGCTGCAAGCAACGCTGAGAGAAACCCGTTTTGGATTTCCTCCTGGTGCCAGTCAGTCCCCCTTCTCTGGGTGTCTGTGGGACCTCAGAAACTCGCCTGGAACTGGAGTTCAGAGCCGCTGGGGACTTGTGGCTCTCTCCGTTTTGGAAAAGAACCGCGACCTCCGGTACCAGCCCTTCCCTGAGCCCCGTGCGCGTGCCTCTGTACCTCTGTACTTTGCTTCCGCCACTCCTCTGAGTCTCAGAATCTTCTCTAGTTGTAGGATTTTCACTCAGCCAGCCTTCCTGTGGGTGCGAGTGGTGTCCGTGTGTTCTTTTCGAGGTTTTTCTGAAATAGTTGTTCACGGCTGCATTTACGGTGTCTACTCTATGCCGCCATTTTGTTTCTCCTTTTGAGTTGAATTTCTAAGTCTGCTGCTCACTGCCTGTGACTTAGGGTGTGTAACTAACAAACCACTACCTTATCTGTAAAATGGAGATAATACTATTTACTTCACAGGTTGTGAGTAGTAAGTGAAATAATGTATGAAAAGATACTGGTAGCATTTCTTTCTTTGTGGAGAAACTGGACATGTATATGAAATATTGCCATCCCTGGTTCAAAGACATGGATATGATGGTGAAATATCCCTCTTTCCCCCATTGAAAAATAGCAACAAAACCAAGCGGGGAGGTCAGGGAGTGGGTGCGCATTGACCTATGAACCAGGAAGTCACAGTTCGATTCCCAATCAGGGCACATGCCTGGCTTGTGGATTTGATTGCCAGTGAGGGGCGTGAGCCAATGGATGTTTCTCTCTCATCACTGATGTCTGTTTTTTTTAAAAAATGTTTTTGTTAATCCTTACCTGAGGATATTTTTCCATTGACTTTTTTAAAAAAAATATTTTTATTGATTCAGAGAGGAAGGGAGAGAAATATCAATGATGAGAATCATCAATCGTCTGCCTTCTACATGCTCTCTGGGGATTGAACCAGCAACCTGGGCATGTGCCCTGACTGGGAATTGATCCATGACCTTCTAGTTCATAGGTTGATGTTTAACCAATGAGCCACACAGGCTGGGCAGTGCTTAAGATTTTGTATTAGTTCTTGTTACTAAAAATCAGGAGTGAAAAATTGTGCAAAAATATTTGTGTCAATACAACTAAAAATGGACAAATATCATTGAGAAACTATCTGAAATCTGGCTGAGTGGTCATGTGCATGTGAAGTACAGCATAGGGAATACAGTCAATAATATTCTAATAACTGTATAGTATCAGATCAGTAGATTTATCAGCATGATCACTTAGTAAGCTATATAATATCTAATCTCTGGATGTACACCTGAAACTAATATAATATTGTATGTCAACCGTAACTGAAAAATGACTTAAAAGACTCTGTGTAATACTGGATATTGAATACATGTCATCATACATTCGTCCAAACCCATAGAATGTACAATGCTAAGAATGAACCCTAATGTAAACTGCGGCCTTTGGGTAATAATGATGTGTTGATACAGGTTCATCAATTGTAACAAATGACTGCTCTGGTGGACAATATAGGTAATAGGGGAGACTGCGGAGGGAGCAAGGGACATACATATGAAAAACTTCTGCACCTTCCTCTCAATTTTGCTGTGAACCTAAAACTACTACAAAAAATAAAATCTCTCTAAAAAAAATACTTGTATCAGTAAAAACGTACAATGAAATACTCTGGAAATGATTGATTCTTAAACGCCTATATTATAAGCCAGACAAATATAAAACAGTGAAGCAAGATGAGCTATTTTGCTGGTCATAAAATATTTATTAAGGTATACTTTAGGGAGCAGTGAATATAAAATTTAGGATCACAATATGAAGCAATTTCAGCCCTCTCAAAAGTCAGCCCAGTCCTCAATGCTCTGCAGATGTAAAACCACTGGTGAGACTCAATAAAAGCAGTTTGACTAGTACAGAAGACGCTTTTCGTAAACAGTTAACAATTAGAGCATCCAAATACTTCTTTTAAGTGCAGAACCACACATTACAATGCATTCATATTGTTCTCATTAGTCATTAGTAGTCAACTTGCATAAAACACCAGAAAAAAAAGCACAATGGAGCTCACAAAATGGGCTAAAAAATGAACCTGTTTTTGTAAAACACACATTGTAATGGAAGATATTAAAAATGTATTTTGCACACTACAGAAGCTGCGTTCATTCCAATGATCTCAAGTGTCATTTCTGTAAAATCAAATTACAGGAACCAGGCACAACTAATATCTGGGAGGCAGTGTGTAGCTAAAATTTCATTTAACTAATTATTCAATGATTTAAAAATTCCCATAAATCTTTTCTGTCCTGAGGTAGTTGCAAAATAAATCATAACTTGGATATCAACTAGAGCTGAGGCTTCAACTTCTACTCATTACAACTAGTTGTTACTGACAGGAACTACCTTTTGATATTTAAAAGACAGTTGAGAAATGGGCCTCTTACTACACACACAAGATGATGGCTATGTAGGAAAAGAGGATTAGCTGCTTCAGAACATGAGAGAGATGGTCCACCATTGCTTCCAACCCTACCCACCCCCAACCACTTTAGATTCTTTATTGTCCAAAAAATCACCAGGAGCAACACAGTGGAAGTAGAGAAATCATCGTCCTTTGCTATAGCCAGGGAAGAAAAGGTCAAGTAGAGTCTGCAGAATCTCATTGGGAATCATGATGTAATTCTGGCCAAGATCATGCCGGCAAGCAGGGCAGGAGAAAACTTGAGCCTTAAAGGAACGCTGTAAACAATCCTAAGGTAAAACACAACAACAACAAAAAAAAACACCCAAAAAATACACCCAATTTCATTTGCTAAAGCATGTAGAAAAGGACTCAACAATTTATGCTTTTAAGTAAGAACTAGAAACTTAGTGTTTAGCAATAAGAACAACATAAAAGATGAATAACGGTAAAGGCCTGAAACTATACTATGAACAATAGTCGACAGACGTGGCTTTAGCTCTAACACAGCAATTTTCAACTTGCGTTTTCATCTCAAGGCACACATAAACTAATTACTAATATTCTGCAGCATAACTAAAAAATCTATTTTTTGCCAATATGCCAAAAAAAGGGCATATATTTTTTTTACTTATAGGGGGAGGGAGAGAAGTAATAGTTAAGTACCTATCCTTACTGCTCCAAAGAGACTTTTAAAAAAATCAGGTGCCTATACTTGTCTATAAGGAATTCTGGTACCAAGAATTAACCAATCTGAAGCAACCTTATTATGCATGTGACCAGTAAGATGCAAACTCTATTATATGATGTATATATTATTTATGGTTTGAGGCAGGGCATTCACACTGGATGGCTATTGTTGTGTTGGCTGTTGTCATTTATTTTATTTGACAATCTAAGGAAAAAGAGGTCAGTGCCCCCGACCAAATAATCAGATATTGCACTTATTAAAAATTCTTGCAGCACACCAACTGAAAATCACTGTTCTAGCACATACTGTGAGTTCAGGTAAATGATTTAACTTCCGTATACTTTAATTTCCTCACCCAGTAAAATGTGGGTGTTAAAGATTATGGTTCTCACTAGCCTCATCTTCTAGGTTGGATTTTAACCCTGTTCTTTTCTGATAGAGCACTAAAGAAAAAAAACCTCAGAATTCCCCTGCTTAGAACTAATCACTTAACTTGTGTCTTCCAAAAATATTTTAAAAAGAACTAAATCTATTACTCAGTTAACCAGCTCAAAGTCAGGGACAAACTTACATGTGGAAGGTTTATTTTCATTTTACAAAAGAAATTCAAGTTTGGAACTTAGGACACACAACCATCAAGCAGCAAAGCAAGATTCCAACCTTGTTTTTACTACAGCTCAAATTTTCCTTTCACAACACAATATTCAAGTCCTCTGCGCATGCTGCGAGATAGAATCTGTTCCAGATCTCCTTATGTACATGCAACTATTTCGGTTTTCACTAAACTATATGAAACATATAAAAGGTGTAAGAAAAAATAGTCTATAGACATGGCTTTAGCTCTACCTCTAACACAGTATTCTCCATTTCAACTCCTTCCTAACAATGCCAAACATGATAGAATACCTCAACTACATATATTTAATTTACTATTACTATCTAATTAAAACGCACACTTATCACTAAGATGTAATTAAGTGCTTCTGAATTTGCAAGGTTCTATGACAATTTTGTTTTATGGAAAAAATGCTTCACATGGTAAAAACAGTTTTGGAGGTTAGTGTGCCTTCTGGTCTAATAAGGGAAAACGGGAAAGGAATTCTACTTACTTTACAGACATTGTGGAGGCAATCTGTTGTTACAGGCTGGTAAACTAGCTCCTGGCAGCAGACACACATAAAGGATTGTTCCAATTTTTTCAGAAAATTCTAGATGGTACCCAAAGGGAAGAATAGGTTAGCATTTCATAACATATTAATAAAATTCAAAATGATTTTTTAAAGTGTCTTGGCTACATTTAATGGTTTTATAATTAAGAAAAAAATCAAGTAATGACTGCAATGATTAGCAAACATGTCATAGAAACAGGAAAAAAACCACTTCATAAGATATACACATTAGTTTTAAATCTCAGGATTGGGTTGGGAAGGTTGCAACATCAAACATGTAACATTAAAATATAAATGCTGCCCACCCAAACATTACGTTCCAGAGAACATTATTATTTTTCACTGTTAAAAAATGTAATGGCTCCTGGACACAGACAATAGTGTGGTGATTGTGGGGATGGGAGGCTGGGGGTGGTAGAGATGGAAGAGGGTATATGGGGGATAAATGGCAATGTAAAAACAACAACAACACAACAAAATAAAGAAAAAAAACTACGGACAGCTTGTCTCAAGACCATTATATACATTTTTCAAAAAGCTCTATGGTATGCCAGTATATAAAAATGCATTATTTAGTCAATCTTTTGCCACAAAACTTAAATATTTAATCTTAAAAAAAAAAAAAAAAAAGAGCAGTGAGTAATAATTCTCTATAATATCTAAGACACCAAAGAATCAACATATTTTCCTAGGACTATTTTCTGTAATAATTTGCCTCAACACCAAAATCCCGTATTTCCCTCATGCTAATGTTTACTCAAATTGGGACTAAAATTATAAAATATAGAGCAAGTGAAAGCAAATGCGATCCAGTGGGTGTTCTATACTCTTCAAGTCAAAAGGTATGAACTTCTAGTTATAAAATAAATAACTCCTGGTGATGTAATATGCAGCATAGCGACTATAAGTTAATAATACTATATTGCATAGTTCAAAGTTGCTAAAAAATAAATCTTAAAAGTTCTCATCACAAGAAAAAAATTCTATAACTGTTAACTAGACTTACTGTGACGATCATTTTGCAATATATACAAATACCAAATCATTATGTTATATACAATGAAACTAATGCAATGTATTGTCAATTATGCCTCAAAAAAAATCAAAGATGCAATTTCAAAGTTATGTCTTGATACTAACTTATTTATAAACATAGATTATGAACGTCAAGTGAATTACTCATGAAGTATTATGCAATACATTAAAAGAATATACCAGTTCGGGGAGCTGAGGAAAAAACTATAAATTTAGTACCAGGTACCCTCTCCCTGACAAATGCCTTTTTTTAAAGACTGATATTTCCCTGGTACTTCCAGGGTGCCTATAATATGTACTAGAGGTATTTTAAATTGACACAATGTGCTAGGCACTCATTTACATAGCAGTGCTATGAAGGTCAATTCTCTATACTCACAGGACTTTTTATATTCTTTTAGGACAGCAAAATAAAAAAATAAATAAAATTTCAGAAACAAAGCAAATTAAAGCAAGAGTAAAGGATGCTTACTTTAGAAAGGGTAGTCAGCGAAGACCTCTCTGAAAAGTGTAATACTATTGCAGAGACAGGATATGAAGGAGTAAGCCACAGGAAGATGCAGAGGAGAGAATTTCAGCGTGTAAAGGTCTAGTAGCCAGAATGGGTTGAGTGTATTTAAATAACAGACATCAGTGCAGCCAAAACAAGTTGGGCCTGAGAGAGCAGCAAGAAGAGACTGCAGAGGTAGGTAGAGATGACAGATCATGTAGGACCTTGGGAAGGTGTTTGGATATAAATGTATATTTTATATGTATGTACATTTATTTAAAAGTCACCATGGCCAACACCTGATTTTTCCGGCTTTATAAATGTGTTTCTGTTATCGGAAGAAAATGGGCATGCAACCTTCCCAGGGCAATCAATCAATAACAGTACATAAATGTCCAAAGTAATCACTAGAAGCTACATGGCAATCATCTGACCCAAGCAAGTAAGACCCTACCACAAGAAGGCCGAATTTTTTTTTTTTTTGGGGGGGGGGGTTGGTGAGGGAGTCTTTTTGTTGTTTAAGAACTATCGATTGATGACTTGATTTATATGAAAGTTACATTGAAAAATGGTCCAAGAGGTAGGGTTAATTAAATATATAGGGCCTTTTCTGACTTCTTCCAAGTCCTTTTTGACAGATTTCTTGAGCTTGCCCCTATTTTGAATCAGGATGAAGCAATTCAGAACATGGAAACAAGGCTTACAGCAAGGAGCCATGGTGACTGTGCTTAAAAATTTTTACCTTTCAGTGGTATTTTACATGGAAGAGGAGCAGGAAGACTGAATCTTCAGCTGCCCTTGAGATGCACAGCCACACCCTCATTCAACTGGAGGGGTGGTTCACAGTCACAGGCCAGACACGTCACAGGCCAGACATGTCACTACAGTCAGACCACCCCAGGCCAGGCAGAGGTTGTTCCTCATGACCTGGAGCGTGGAGACTGGGGACTCTGACAAACATGAGATGCTGCAGGGCATCCATAGACAACCGCTGACAGAGGATGACCTGGCAGCGACCTCCATGATTCAGCTGCACCCCACAGCCTTGACTTTGCTAGTCAGGATGGGCAGGCTTGTCCACCCTATGCTTTCTCAGTTTTGCTTAGCTATTGGTGAGGAAGGTGTTGACTGAAGTTTGAATTTGTAGCCTAATCCTGTCTAAGGCCTTCTAAGCATATATTTGAGACATGTCTCCTAAATGTAAGAAAGTATCCTTTGGGCAAATATATCCAATAAAATAAGAGACACAATTTGCAAAAAGAAAGAAAGAAAAAAAAGAGGATGAAAAGTGTATTTGATATGTGCATCCTTGCCAAATCTCACAGGATTCAACCACTTTGTGCTCTATGTGTATCCTGTTACCAACAACAGCTATCAATCACTTTACTTCTATTTTCCAAATACATGCACTGCATTCTACCAAGGATAGTCCAATATATTGCATTTTTAGGCAAAGGAAATGACTCTAAAGAATATTTACCAAACCTTTCCCATTTCTAAAAGTTTAAAAATTATATTGGGAAAATTCTTCCTTGGTATAAAAATGACTATCTCTGAAACAAAAGCAACACAAAAACTCTTATGAGAGTTCCATTTAAATAAAGGTAGAAAGCACATATAGCCTGGCCATGGTGGTTCAGTGGTTGAGTGTTGACCTATAAACCAGGAAATTCTTGGTTAGGGTACATGCCCGGATTGGGGCTCAATCCCCGATCAAGCAGGAGGCAGCTGATCAATGATTCTCTCATCACTGATGTTGCTATCTCTCTCTCCCTCTCCCTTTCCTCTCTAAAATCAATAAAAAAAAGTAAGAAAGCACATAACTCATTAACCTCATTTTAGAGACATGAGAAAATCTGGCTAATGCAGAGAGAAATAAATATTGGAAAGTACAAATTACTAAAAGATGACAAGATGGAATTTAAAGAGAGGATAATAGAGTCACCAACAATAGCTTCATATCACAATACTTGTGGAGGGGAAACAAACAGAAAAGTAACTATATTACACATTTAGCAAAGGGTTAATGTTTAATAAAATAGATTTGACTTTACAAGTAAAATTTAAGACAATAAAAACAAGTGAGCAAGCAAGAAATAGACAATTCATATTTGAAACCTCTGAGGTTATGATAAGAAAGCTTTGTTTGCAAAACACAGCTTAATACAAAAAATCTACACACCAGTTAACTTTGTCATTCCTTTTTCAGCTTTAAAATTTTTAAATTTTATGATTACCCACCCAAAAAAACCTAAAACATGAAGTATTTATTTACCCCTAGGTTGAACATAGAGGCATTAAAAAATTGTGCTGAATTGCTTAAGACTTACGCTACTTGATAACTTTGAACTATGTAACAAAAACTTTCCTGATGAATTTTAGATTAAGTTTAGTACGTTCCAAAATTGAAAATTCTTCCCATGAACCTCAACATAAATTATTAAGTTCAGGCACACAGGGGTCAAAAATTAGCATTAAAGAGATCTAAAATAAACTTAAAAGCATGTAAATATTGCCTCAAATTGTTTCTGAGAGCTACAGGCAGTGGATAAAAAGATCAAAGGATCAAGTTGTTTTTTTGTTTTGTTTTTTTAAATATATTTTTATTGATTTTTTACAGAGAGGAAGGGAGAGGGATAGAGAGTTAGAAACATCGATCAGCTGCCTCCTGCACACTCCCTACTGGGGATGTGCCCGCAACCAAGGTACTTGCCCTTGACCAGGCAGGCAGGCAGGTGAGCAATTAGGAGCCAGCGGTCCAGGATTGTGAGGGATGTTGGACTGCCAGTTTAGGATCGGGCCCAAACGGGCAGTCGGGCATCCCCTGAGTGGTCCCAGATTGGAAAGGATGCAGGCTGGGCTGAGAGTACCCTCCCCCACCCCCCGCACAAATTTCATGCACCAGGCCTCTAATATAAATAAATAAATAAATAAATAAATAAATAAATAAATAAATAAATAAATAAATAAATAAATTTTGTATAATAAAAACTTAATATGCAAATCAACCAAACAGCAGAATGACCAATGGAACCACCAGTTGCTATGATGTGCACTGACCATCAGGCAGGACCGTCCCCCAGCCTGCAGGCCCCAGGCCAGCCAAGGTGGGTGCCAGTGAGGGCCCCCCGATTACCCCACTCATCACCCCACAGAGGGAGGTGACCGGCAGTAGTGGGGAGTGGGGCCAGTGAGCAGGCAGCACCAGGTCGGCCAAGGCAGGTGCCAGCAGGGGCCCCCCAATCTCCCCACTGGTTGCCCCACATATTGGTCCTGATCACCAGCCAGGCCTAGGGACCCTACATGTGCACAAATTTTGTGCACCAGGCATTTAGTGTATATGTGTGTGTGTGTATACATACACATGTATATATATATATATATGTATGTATATATGTGTGTATCTAAACTAATAAAAGCGAAATATTAAAATTAACCGTTTCTCTGAGACAGGGTAAGCCACGCCCACCAGCCAATCAGAGCGGCTGTATGCAAATTAGCCCAGCCAACATGGCGGCCGCCACTCATGGACCTGAGTAAACAGCCTTTCCATTGCGGCAGGAGCGAAAGTGAAGCTGAGCCCCTCAGCTCAGCTCCAATTAAATTGGCTCTAGCGAAACACAGCTTTTTGAAACAATGTAACAATCACAGAATCCTCCGGAGCTGAAGGAAAGAGCAGCTCCGGCCTAACCAGTAAAAGTAACAATTGTTTCATTATAGACACTGCAAGGTGAGGCAGAGGAGGCTTCGTTAGTTAGAAGGCCGCCTTAAAGGAACAGTGTATCAATTATAGAAGATGACCCCAGGCCTTCAAGGAACAGTATCAATTATAGGAGAAAAAACTCCAGCAACCTGCGTCCAGCCAGCCTTGCTGGGACGTTGAGTCAATGGGAGATGTGGGCAACCTTAAAGCCCCTCACCCAGGCTGGTCAGGCACGCCAGCAGGTGGGCATCCCCCGAGGGGTCCCAGACTGCGAGAGGGCACAGGCTGGGCTGAGGGACCTCCCGAGTGCACAGAGCGGCTGCAGGGCGGGACAGCGCAGAACCCAGGACCCGTGAGTGGGAAAGAGGCGGCAGGGTTGGAGGGCACCGGGAAGCGGGTAAGAGGC
>PVJC01016706.1:0-33380 GCA_004026665.1 Murina feae | reverse complement strand
TGACCGAGTATAATCAACATATTCCATTAGAAACTAAGTTCAGGGATGGAGAGATGATCTACCTGAAGGTCCAGCATGACTCTAACCAACTTGCTGCAATAAGAAGGTGGCAAACTACATCGCTTGTGTAAGATTGTTTCCAACTCAGAACTTGGCAATTCATCAAAGTGTAATTCCACAAACCGATTCCTGAAGGCTCTTGAAAGCACCTAAGGAAAAAAACATTTGAGATATTGCTCTCCATAAGGTCCGTTTAGACTCAAATAAATGCTTATAAAATTTTTTATTGTTTTAAAATAGGAAAAGAACGCAAGCTCCTACAAAATGGAGGCTCTGCAACTTACCACAAAAAATAAAAAGCCTTCAAAAGAGGTAAAAATTTTCAGTCTTTCCAAGAAAGATTTATGACTCGAGGCAGTAACAAGAGTAGGTGGAAAATGCTACACACCTTTCTGCCTCCATAAAGTCCTGGGGGATTCTGGGTAGCAAAGAGCATGAACCGAGGGTGTGCTTTAACAACTTCCTGTGTTTCTGTTATAAGCAATTCACGGTTATCATCTAGCAGTCTGTTCAGTGCCTCTAACACATCAGTAGGGGCCAAATTCAATTCATCTAAAATAATCCAATAGCCCTTTCTCATAGCATCAATAAGAACACCTTGGAGGAAATAACCAGAGAATTAGTACATAAATTAGTCAAAAGTTGTATATAAATCAACAAATCCTAGATTATTAAATTTCAAAGCATACCACTCTCTGTAGCTAGTCATGCCCATATGTAATTGGTGATGTTGAATATCAAAGAAGCACAATTTTCCATTAAAATAGCCCTATTTCAACAGAAGGGGAGTCAAGGCTGACAAATGTCACATTTCCAACTTATTTTCCCCCCTACAGCATAATTTTATTTATATCACCACATTTTTATATCAATTCTCAGCTTCCTTCTGTTCAGTGCTCACCCCATTCTCTTTAGTCTCTTGAAATGAAATAGGAGTTCAACTACGTTCTTCAAAACTTGGTGCTAGTCCTGCCTACAGCTGACAAGATTTCAGTGGGGCCCAAAGAGAGCTGGACCCCTAACCATCACTCCTTCAGTACCACACAGCTCAGGGAGAAGGAAAAACCAGCACAATGGCAGCAGTCCACACGACTCAAGTGGAAAGCGTAAAGAATACTTGGGGAAATGACTCTGAAAGAATGAACACCTACACATATGCAACAGAATAATAACCCTACCTTCTTTAAACACAAGCTTCCCTGAGGAATCAGATGTGTAACAACCGATGTACTCTTGAATATCCGTGTGTTCATGATTATTGATACGCACACAGTGGTTACCGGTAGCTGCAGCCAGCCACCGGATCAGGCTGGTTTTACCAACTGATGTCTCCCCCTGAATTAGCACTGGATAGTTTCTTTAAAAGATCAGCCAACAAAGCAATTAAAGAGAAAAAACAAGAATTAATTCAAGTAGTTTTTAAAAAGAATGACTGTATCATTTAACATCATTATAAAAGAATATTTTTATATATCTATATACT
Organism: Murina feae; assembly: GCA_004026665.1. Lineage (NCBI taxonomy): Eukaryota > Metazoa > Chordata > Mammalia > Chiroptera > Vespertilionidae > Murina > Murina feae. The sequence goes on along the minus strand of PVJC01016706.1, from coordinate 31,837 downwards.
ACTAATGGAATGTTTCTTAAGCCCTGGGAAATTTCTATATCAAAATGTTTCCTGAGAAAATATTAAGGAAAAATTCCAACCTCTATTGTACTACTTGTGAGAAACAGCCAGTGGGACTAGCTGTTACTCACTTAACAAATAATGGGTAATGAGTATTTATCAACAAAATACTGAAAAGCAAACCTCAACGATGGCCAAAATAATCTGAATCCATATTGTCCTCACTAAAGGTGCAACTAGAAAAAATGATTTGTGCCGGAAGAAAAGTGACAGTTCGCTTAGCCAATGAGTAACAATAAAGCACTTTGAAAGTGAAGGAAGACTAGAAAGTCATCATCAGAGGAAAGTTCCACACACCCTGCAGAGACGACTCGGACTATATCTCTCAGGTTCAGCTTGACGGAAGACGTGAGAATGTATGTCTCATCAATTGTAGGTTCCTTGTCTCCCATCGAAATCCAGTAGCCTTCAACCTGGATAAGCCGACCTCCTTTGGGTTCTGGAATAGGCTGAAAGACACAAAAATTAAAGAAATAAGCCACAGTTCCATGGTAACTATGGCATTCTTTCAGATAGAGTGATAAAGTGGGAAAAGAAGTTGTCATCAAGAATGCTGCCCCATTCTGGATGCTTTCAACATTAAAACCCATGGGTGAGATCCTATATAATAAAAGTCTACTATGCTAAGTGTTCACTGACCACCAGGGGGCAGATGTTCTGACTGGTAGATTAGCTTGCTACTGAGTGAGATGGGCTGGACATGCCCTGGAGCTCTCCTGCTGTCCCTCCCGAGCTGGCCAACTTCCCATGTCCCTCCCCGGCCCGGACTGTGCACCAGTGGGGTCCCGTGGCCTGGCGTGCACCCTCTCACAATCTGGGACCTCTTGGGGAATGTCGGAGAGTTGGTTTTGGCCCAATGGCAGAATGACTGGTTGCTGACATGCACTGACCACCAGGGTGTAGATGCTCAATCCAGGAGCTGCCTCCTGGTGGTCAGTGCGCTCCCACAGGGGGAGCGCTGCTTAGCCAAAAGCCAGGCTCACAGCTGGCAAGTGCAGTGGCGATGGGGCTCTATACTCTGACAGGGTGTAGGCGGAGCTGAAGTATTCCCCCTCCCGCCTCCCAAGTACATGAATTTCGTGCACTGGGTCTCAAGTATGAAAATAAAATTACTTTAGGAATGAGAACAAGATAATAACAAGTACAGGTTTTGAAATTCAGGTGGAGTTAGGTGAATATGGGGGAAAATATGAATCAAAATAAATTTCTCAGTTTATGATTCAGTTCTCCTCTTGCCTATTAAAACCCCCACTCTGAAGTATTTTGGTCAAAAACATGTATTTTGTATAAACTATGTTCCCCAAAATAGGGCTACTGTTGTACAGAGGGGGGCTTTGCATTATTTCACCTGGATCCCCCAGAAAACTTTAAAAATAAAAGTGATACCACATCCCTCCCCCCAAGCTACTCTATTACATATAACATTGTGGATAATACTGCAATCTTTTAAAGATATGGTGGAAGTTATTAAGTTGATTTAGTCAAAATTGCTATTTTTATGTAACAAAATGGTTAAGTGGTCAGGCTTATAACTAGGAAAAAGTGCTCTTCCAGTACACTTAGTCCCCTGACTTGAAGCTACACTACAGTGAGGCTAAGAAAGGAAGCTACAGAACATTCTTATGAAATGGTCCCATTTATGTAATTTAACTAGATACATATTAAGATTTAAATGGACAAATGTACACACATACATTTATCAGAATTTATTTTTAATTTTCATTTTTTAAAATTGGTTTTAGAGGGAGAAAGGGAGAGACACAGAGAGAAGGAGACACATACAGAGAGAAACATCAATGTGAGAGAGAAACATCAATTGGCTGCCACCTGAACTTGCCCTGATCAGGGATCCAACCCACAATCCAAGAATGTGCCCTTACTGGGAACTGAAACTGCCACCTTTTGGTGTATGGAATCATATTCCAACAAACAGCCACACCAGCCAGGGCCATTTTCAAATTTCAGGTGGAAAGGACTGTATACAACGTTTAAATCTCCAAAGAGTAGGATTATTGGGACTTCTTTTTTTTGTTTTGTTAATCCTTAACCCAAGAATATATTTCCACTAATTTTTAGAGGAAGTGGAAGGGAGGGGGGAGAACTGGAAGAGAGAGAAGAGGAAGAGAGACATCAATGTGAGAGACACATTGACTGACTGCCTCCAGCATGAGCCCTGGCCTAGGTTGAAGATCAAATCTGCAACCCAGGTATGTGCTCTTGACTGGGAATTGCACCCCAAGACCCTGCAGTACTTGGGTTAAAGCTTTGATCACTGTGCAGCATAAGCCAGAGCACATTATTGGCAAGGGTTGCCATATACGGTATAACTTTTTGAAAAAGATTTATAATTAGAACCAAGATTTATAAAAAACCAAACAGTTCGAAATTTTATAATGTAGCCTTTCATTTATTAAACAAGTCAAAACAAATATACATACCTGCTTTAGCAAACTTTTAATACTGCCAGAAACAATGTGTTGACAAATAAGTTTCTGAACTACTGGGTGTGATGCTCTGTCAAGCTGTGTTAGGAAACCCAAACAAAAGCCCTAGGAAAAACACATAAATACATAACACTAATTACTGCAGGACAACTTATTTCAAAACAAAATGCCACCTTATGGGTGGGGCTGGTTTACAGAACTTTTAATTTCATGGTAGAAAAAAGGTTAGGGTAGCTCTGGTATAAAATATTCTGGGCTAATTTGACTAAATGACAAGTATAGCAAATCGGGAATACGCATCACTACTCCCTCCCTCCCATGATGAGCCCATCCACCACACTACACCCACACCCAGACTTTGGAAAGACCTCATAGAGCGAGCGCTGGATGCTGCTACATGGATTGGAGGCTGCAAATCGCAGGGCCCTGCACAGAGTCCGAAGGCTGTAGTGAGGTCTATGGCCGGTCCCATCCACCAATGTTTTCCCAGACTCTTTCCGCACATCTCTGTAGAAGCTACAAAAAGGATGCACTTCAGGTGATTTTTTTAAATTGATTTTTAAAAAGAGGAAGGAACAGGGACAGAGGGGAATGATGGGGGTAGGGGGAGAGGGAGAGAGAGAGAGATCAGCTGCCTTCCTAACACCTTCCCTCTCCCTTCATCTCTGAAATCAATAATAAAAATATATTTTTTTAAAAGTTGGAAGGTGACAAGATGGAAAAAGTTTCAGATTGAAATAGAAAGTGCAAGAAATTTATGACCAGCTACCACAAGATCAAGTATAACCAAGAAAGTTCACAGATAAGACCCAAGTTCTTATTCAAATGGGCTTTAACTTGAATATTTATAATCTACTTACTCTTTTTTTTTAAATATATATTTTATTGATTTTAGAGAAGAAGGGAGAGGGAGAGATAGAAACATCAATGAGAGAAAATCATTGATCGCCTGCCTCCTGCAGCCCCCTACTGGGGATCGAGCCTGCAATCCAGGCACGTGCCCTTGGCCAGAATTGAACCTGGGACCCTTCAGTCCCCAAGCCAAAGCTCTATCCATTGAGCCAAACCAACCAGGGCTATATATATTCTTTTTTTATTAAGAAAAATCCAAAGGATTTCATAAGGTTCCAACTTTAAAACAGACATTTAAATAATAATCTTTCTGTTAGTTTTCTCCAGTTAGAAGCAAAAAGAAGAAAAAAGGAAACAATTATATGAATGAGGCTCACATTTTTATGTTCAGAGGAAAGGGTTATAAATACAACCTGGAAACCACCTACTTTATGATTCCTTGCACCGTGCTCTTGCTCACACTCAATCCTTTCAGATAATCCACAATAAGAATTTGTAAGTCTTCTTTACTTTCCAGTTCTTCTACATAAAGTTCTGTAAATCTGTAAGACAATTGTTATTATATTAGAGAACCAATGCACAAAATCCATGCAAGGAGCTCAGCCCCTGCAACCCCACCTTTGTCCAGAAGGTCGTCTGGACGACCATCCAGATGGGCGTTCTGCTGTTCAGCCATTTGGTCACTTTGCATATTATGTTTTTATTATTACAGATAATAACCATATTTAGGAAGTTAATACAACTATTCTGACAATAAAAAAATGAAAAACAGAAGTCAAGTAAACTCACTTTAACTGTTTCTAAATAAAATATAACCCTTCCAACTTGAGATATAGACTGACCATAGCAAAATAAAAAATAATCTAACTTTTACCAAACATCTACTATTATTATACTCTGGTTTCTCTTCAGATTGTATAAATCTTTCGCCTTTTACAAAAATCTACCATTATCTCTTCTTGGAATGAAGTATTTTATTTATAGTCCTTACAGCTACCAAAATAAGACTTATTTATCTTCATTTTCAGGTGTATTTCATCATAAGTACATGTAATAAAAAGTAGATGGAATGGCTCTGGACAGTTTGAATTAGTGGTTGGGGTGTTGGACCGAGGACCAAGTGGTCGCCAGGTTGATTTACATAAAAAACATCATCACTTCTTGGGTGAGGACTAAAAAACAAAATACAAAAGAACATGGAACAAAAAAGGCCCTCACAGTGAAAAATAAAATAGCTGGAGCAAAGGAAAATATAACTGTAGTTTATACATTTTTCTTAAGAAGCTTTTATGACTGTAATAATGGGAGCAGGGCCCAGCCGGCATGGTTCAGTGGTTGAGCATTGACTTATGACCAGTTTGATTCCCAGTCAGGGGACATGCCTGGGTTGAAGGTTCCCCAGTGGGGCATGCAGGAGGCAGCCGATCAACGATTCTCTATCAACATTAATGTTTCTCTCTTTTTCTCTTCCCTCCTCTCTGAAACCATTAAAAGTGTATTTAAAAAAATAAATGGGAGGAGGGATCTAATACACTTTTAACACTGTTTTAAAACATAAAACCTAACAAAAGGTTACAATAAATAAGGATCTTTATCTTTTCCCAAGTGCTAAACACAAAACACCAATAATTATGAACCTTGTTCATGTCAGTCAGTGCTTAATGATGAAAACTGAAATTTAAAAGACCTTTTACAAATCATTGGCCTCATTCAAGAGGACTTGCTGCTAACATGCACTTATGCCATTATACTGTTATTAGAGGCCCAGTGCAAAAAATTCACCCACTGGTAGGGTCCCTAGTGGCTGCTGGCCAGGTACTCCCTCCCTTCCCCCCGGCTACCTGCAGCAACTGCCTGCCAGGGCCTCCCTCTCCCCCCTGGTCAAACTCCCGGAAGAACTCTGGTAGAGGAGACAATTTGCATACCACACTTTTATTACATAGGCCTAGAGGCCCAATGCACGAATTCATGCATGAGTCAGGTCCCTCGGCCTGGCGGACCAGGGGGAGGGACTGCAGGAGTTTGGCCAGTCACGGGAGGCTGGCTGTGGGAGTGCACTGACCACCAGGGGGCAGCTCCTGCATTGAGCATCTGCCCCCTAGTGGTCAATGTGTCATCATTGTGACCAACCAGTCATTCGGTCGACCAGTCGTAACGGTCACTTAGGCTTTTATATATATAGAAGATATATATCATTATGTAAACTTTTGCTAATAGCCACAAGGCTATCTGAAAAAGGAAACATTTTTGTTTTCAACAATATCATGAACCATTAAGTACCATACTAACAACCCAAAGGAAAAATTCTCCAGTGTTATGAAGTCATCCATATTTCTACTGCCTATATAAACTAAAGGATTAAGACAAATAAGGAAGATTCTCTATCTGTGGTCAAAAATTTTTAAGCATTCTTATGGGGTTCGGTTATGAGAATATTACCAATCAATAAATTATAACTTTTAAAAAAAAATATTTTTATTGATTTCAGAAAAGAAGGGAGAGAGAAATTAATGATGAGAAAGAATCGTTGATTGGCTGCCTCCTGCACGCCCCTTACTAAGGATTGAGCCTGCAACCCAAGCATGTACCCCTGACCAGAATTGAGCCCGGGACCCTTCAGTCCACAGATCAAAATGCTCTATACACCAAGCCAAACCAGCTAGGGCAAGAAGAACTTTTTTTTTTAAATCTCCAGGAATCAGGCGATGTCCCCTCACCTGTTTCTTATTCCTGGTGGGAGATTTCTTTTGCCTACATCAGTTGCTGGATTCATACAGGCAAATAAACGAAAGTCAGGATGACGAACCAGTGGTTCTGTTAAGAGAAAATTATAAATTCTCAACAACTTGTAAAATTAGGTCATCAGCCACAGGTCCCTAGGGGAAGACTATCTAATTCCATAGGAACCCAGGTCAAACAAAACACTGCCTCACGCTCACCAAAGTTGTTACTGGCTGTTCAAACCTCCCCTGCCTTTTCTGAAATCAGTTTCCAGACCGATGGACACTACTTAATCTTATGCTGTCGTTTCACTATCTTTTATAGGTTCACTGTCGTTTATGTCTTATCACCCATTCAAGTATATAGTTTCCCACTAATTGTGCATGCCTATTACCCACTACCCAAATGCCTTGACAAATTATATTCTTTGAATTCCCCATACCACCTAACAATAGGACATTTACAGAAAATAAATATCTATGGAGTAACAAATCCAATGGGTGGCCCATGTAATCCACCTAACTAATAGATTCTTACTCTAGAGACCAAAAGACGTGACAGCAAGTCAGATCCCAAGGGCTCAAGGCCTACCTGTGTCCCCTCGATCCAGCAACACCAGGGAGCCAGAAGAGCCTTCTAGCAAACCACTTAGACATTCTAATGTTTCTGGAGCAGCCAGATTAATCTCATCCAACAAGATCCACTCTCCTTTCTTTACAGCCTGAGCTAATGTACCCTAGAAAAAGATAAAGCATAATGGTAAGAATCCCTTTCAAGTAAGGACACACGCACCAAAAAGTTATATAAGTAGGACTGGAAAACAGAAGCAGGGCAAACCTCTCCAACCTGATGAGCTTATGCCCTAAATGCCAAATGGCTGCTGGCTGAGTGCCACAGTTAACTTTTTCAAATGTCTAAAAGGATCAAGGGAATATCTTTGAGCCTAACAGTGAGATACAATAAACTAGAACCTCTCATTATATAGATGTGAGATAAATGACAGCAATGTATTCAGGTATTTAAAGGTACCTAGATGGCCCTGGCCTGGTGGCTTAGTTGATTAGAGCATCATCCCAATATGCTAAGGTGTGGGTTTGATCTCTGGTCAGGTTACATGCAAAAAGCAACTAATGAATGCATAAATAGGTGGAATAACAAATTGATATTTCTCTCTCTACCTCTAAAATCAATTAAAAAAAAAAAAAAGGGTACTGAGATTGTTATTAAAAGCACTCAACATAAATAAATATAAGGTTAAACTCTGAATATACCACAATCAGAGAAAGGACTAAATCAAGGATGTGTAGTGGTTGTAATACACAGCCTTTCACAGTTGTTGAAGAATATCGCAATGAATCTTCCTAACTCTTCTCTACCGATTTTGTCTGAGTTCTATTCCAAGAGTAATAAAAAATAAATCTTAAAGTTAATACATCAAAAACAGAACTGTTTTACTGTTATTAAAATGCTTTATACAAGCCCAAGCCAGTTTGGCTCAGTGGATAGAAACTGGCCTACGGACCAAAGGATCACAGGTTTGATTCCAGTCAAGGGCACATAACCTCCATTGCACGCTTCTCTCTGGCCCAGACCCTGGTTAAGGCGTGTGCAGGAGGCAACCAATCAATGTGTTTCTCTCACATCGGTATTTCTGTATTTCCCTCTCTCTTCCACTCTCTCTAAAAATCAATGAAAATTATCTTCGGGTGGGGATTAAGAAAAAAGAAAGCTTTATACTTTTGTTTTCATAATAATCCTAACAAATTATCCACAAATTTAATTAAAAAAAAAAAAAAGAACAGCCTTGGTCAGTGTTGCTCAGTCAGTGGGACATCATCCCAAGCACAGAGAAGTTGCCAATTTGATTACCAGTGAGGGCATATGCCCGGACTCCTGTAGTAGGCATAGAGGAGGCAGCTGGTCTGTCTGTCTGTCTGTCTGTCTGTCTCTCTCTCTCTCTCTCTACACACACACACACACACACACACACACACACACACACACACACACACTTCCTCTAATAACAAACTATTCTTAAAAAAAAAAAAGAACAAATGTATTAAACTCCAGTGTAATGTATTAAACCTCCATAAAATAGGTTTAAACCCTACTTTGGAGAACACTTGACATTTTAATTGGTTATTTTAGAAATAATCATAGCAAGATTAAACACTAATGACCAAATTTCCCACATGGATGTGACATATGGTTGAGTGATCTTCTCTCATACCAAAACAATGTCTCAAGTAAGATTCATACCTCTCTTAGGGTGTGGTCTAAAAAAGTGTCACAGAAACAAATTTTAAAAAGAAAAATTTTAAAAACTTATGTCATGAACCTTTAATTACACTGATCTTTCCTATAGGGTCACAGGACAGAAAACAGCAGAGCTACCCATGCACTGGAATAAAAAAATGGACCCTAAAGTGAATGGACCCAAACCCAGTGGGCTTGCTCTCCTTATCACACATCACACACACAGAGCCAGCAAATAATAAAGAGTTGAGCAGCTGTCCTCAACTTCCATCTTTAAAAATAATAGTGTTAAAAAAATAGTAATAGTAAAAATAATAGTTTACCAAAGACTATAATTTCAATAAAGAACATTTTTCAAAACCTTCCGGTATATTATTTCAATTAAGTGTTTAAGTCTTGAGCAGCAAGCACTAAAAATATCAACATAAAGAGAATACAAAATAAAAGCCAGTCTAAAACTTGCATTTTGCATCTAATCAACAGTTCCTTAACCCTAACTAAAGCAAAATACCTCTACAAAGGCAAACAACAGGGCATGTTCAGTCATTTTCATCTGCTGTTGGGCATGGTCGAGTCTAAGACCAAAAGCTTCCCATTTCTCCTTCAGGAGTAACCCTAGAATGGAATAAAGACAATAATTTCACCTACTGTAACATGTATAACTTAAACATACAAAAAACAAGTATCTTAGCAGTACTGCACATGAACACGTACTAGTTAACGGGTTTATCATCCCTCACAGCAACACTTTAAGTAAATACTCTTACTTCCACTTTATAGATTAGAAACCACAGAGAAGATAACTAAGCTACCAAAAGCCTCTTGGCTGTGGAATCAAGCTTCTTGGAAACCTCTTTTTTTTAAGGAAATCTGATGTTTCTCATGGAAACCATGCCTAGAATCATGGGAGCAGCAATACTTCAAAATTAGTCTTTTTTGCCCTAAATCTTTGAAAACTCCAAGTTGCATTGCTTCACTCTTCTCCCCAAATCTTCCCCTAATTCTGCTAATTAAGCCCCCGCTTCATGGCCATTCACTAGTAGCCTAGGTCACATTCTTACCAGTTTCGCTCTCTTTTCCATCCTTGTTGACAGCTGATTTATGCACATGTTGCATTAGTCTGAGGAGATCATGCCACCGTTTCTGCCTGTAACAGGTCTGAATGTGCCCCAAGAATGTAAGGTTTTGCTTCTTGGAAAATGTCTGGGCAAAGAGTTCTTCAAATGCCTCTCGTAAGGGTAGCCAAATAAGCTTGTGGTCCACTGGTTTGTAACTAAAACAAAGGGTAAATGTGATTGAAAAACAACTGAAGACAATACAACTTAAAAACCATAACTCAGAAAACAGGAACAGGTCTAAGATTTCATTTACTCAAAATCAGAATACCAAAATACTTAATATCTATGCTGAAGTTTTAATTATAATGTATTTTCTCCACTGTGTTTCAAGGGCCTAACCTAAAGGTAAAAACTACTATTAGATAAAAATTATTAAAATTTTTGAAACTCCTAGTTGGGCACTGAAAGGCCTATCATTTATTTTAATAACATTTAAATAAACATCATTTATACCAGTGGTCGCCAACCTTTCAGACCTCACAAACCACCAGTGGTCCGCGGACCACAGGCTGGCAACTGCTGATTTATAAGACTCAATGATAAAAACATCTTTTATTAAGATCAACCAAAAACTTTTCAGGATATTTTAGAGTAAAAATACAACAATATCTGAAACATTTACATAAGCAAAATAAACTCAGTTCATGCCTTCTCAATTGAGGGAGGAAAGATACTGCTCCCAAGAGATAAATATAGGCAAAAGAAACTTAAATGTTGCAATGGTTTGTGACCTTCCACAGCTCAACATTTTATTTCATAGTATTTTTTTTAATATTTTTATTTATTTTTTTAGAGAGGAAGGGAGAGGGAGGGAGGAATGGAGGGAAAGAGAGAGAGACAGAGACACCGATGTGAGAGAAACATCGATCATTTGCCTCCCCTATACACCCTGACCAGGGATCGACCCACAACCTGTATATGTGTCCTAACCAGGAATTGAACCAACGATCTTTGGTGCACAGACAACACTCTATCAACTGAGCCACACCAGACACACGCTTTGGAAACCCTGTTGTATAATGTTTCATAGTTTGAATCACCAGCTCTCCCAGGTGTCAGGTTGGTTCCCACTGAGTAGGTATTTGTGTTATAGTTCATTTTTGTTTTTCCTTTTGGGAAATGTGTATATGATTGTTCATTTTTAATCACCTGAAATATGTATTGACTTAAGTGTTTCAGCCACTGTACTCAGCTTTAAATAAATGGACATTTCTCTTAAGGAGGAGTTCACTCTAATTTAAAACAGTAAGCCACTTCTTTCATTTATAAATTCAACAGACTGAATCAATGAATAGTTGTAATGATTATGACAGCTAACTCTTTTAAATTTTTAAAAAAATAAAACTGATATGTGGCACCCATGTGCCAGGTACCAAACTGAATTATTTATCTGTATTGACCCACTTGGCATTCTTAACCAAATTCTCCAAGTGCATGCATGTAAATTTTCTATGGATAACTGATGCTAACCTAATACCAAGGAAAAATGGATATATATTTTTATCAAGTTAGCACCAAAACAAAATTCCAGTTATCACACTGATCCCAATCTTTTGTATGATCAATTGGATAAGGTCACAATGAGTCCCATGTACTTACTACAGATAAACTACTTGCGCCTGGCTGGTGTGGTTCAATGGCTGAGCATAAACCCATGACCCAAGAAGTTGCAGGCTCGGTCCCCAATAGGGGGCATATAGGAGTCAGCCGAATAATGTTTCTCATTGATGTTTCTCTCTATCCCTCTTCCTTCCTCTCTCTAAAAATCAACAAAAACATACATTTTGGATAAGCAATTGCACAAATATTAGTTTAATAGGCACCTAGTGCACAAAATTCGTGCACTGGGGGGGGGGGGATTCCTCAGCCCAGCCTGCTCCCTTTCACATATTGGGAGCCCTTGGGGGTATCCTACTGACAGCTTAGGCCCGCTCCCTTCTCCCCTTGGGGAGCAGGCCTAAGCCCCAGTCTGGCCTCCCTTTGTGGGAGGCAACCAGGCTAATCCGGGGAAGCCACCAGCCCCATCACCCCACTGCTGCAGCCACTGCCAGTCACTGCAGCCACCAAGGTGTATTCGACAACATGGACTGCAATCCCTTCGCCATGAAAAAATTACTTTCTTTAGGCATTTTCAAGATGTGTCTTTCATAGGATATGAAATTTCTTTCTTTTTTTTTTTTATCCTAACCTAAGGATGTGTTTCCATTGATTTTAGAGACTGTGGAAGAGAAGGGTAAAACAGAGCGAAACATCAAAGTGAGAGGAGGAACACTTTGATAAGTTGCCTCCTGCATATGCCTTGACTTGGGGCCCAGCCAGGGAGGAACCTGCAACCGAGGTACATGCCCTTGGTCAGAAATGAACCCAGACCCTGCAGTCAGCAGGCTTCAGTATTATGCACTGAGCCAAACCGGCTGGGCAGGATATGATATTTCTTAGCCCTCCAGCAGTGGACTTTCATTTTTTTTCTCCAGGAGTGAGGTGGTAAAACCCCAGATCCCTTTTTTGGATTATTATTACCCAAGTTACTAAGAATATTACCAGTGGCATACAGAGAGCTTAGCCAATGAGCTTTAGTTCACTCCAATCACCTTCTCCACTCCTGCCCAGGCCTGTAGCCTCTGGCCCAGGATGCAGGCCTGGGCAGAGGACCCCCAGGCCCCTCTGATCACCCAGGCCTCTGCAATCACTGGTTCTAACCCTGCCCCCTCGGATCTCTGGCTCCACCCTTACCCATGCCTGAGGACTCTGGCAAAAGCCTCTGGCCTGAGCAGTGGACCCCAAAACCCTCTGATCACCTGTTCTGACCCTCGGGTCCCCCGCCTCCCCTGCCACCTGCCTGGCTAACAGGCCTCACCACTTCAGTGGTGCAGCTGAGCCGGGCTGGGCACCACCATCATGTAGCTATGGGGATGGCCATCTTTGTAACAGAATGATGCCTAATTTGCATATTACTCTTTTATTAGATAGGGTGTGGCTAATGGATGGCCATCCTTGTGATGGAGTGACACCTAATTTGCATATTACTCTTTTATTATATAGGATTATAAGGAGGATTATATGCTTCTCTCCTTTTCTCCCTCCCACTTTCAGCATGATCTTCGAGAACCAGAACTCAAGTGTTCTTTAAACTGCAGAGAAACATCGATAAACAAGAACGCCTCAATAAATTCCAATAACTACCCTGCAGGGGAGAGCAAGGGTAGGGGTGGAAGACTTTAAACATTTTTCCAAGGCTAGCTTTGAGCTTTGTAAGAGAACAGTATTTCCTACCTCAAGCAGTAAACACAAAATAAAGAAAACAATTTTAAGCTGCACTTACCCTCCAAGCAAGTCTGCAGTGTCACTCTGTTGATTCATATTGACAACCCTCAAACGGTGGCCTTTAAAAAAGAAAGGGCAAAAGAGTCAGTCCACAAATTTCAAGACTGATAAAATTCAGTGAGATTTTTAAGGATGTGCGGATATGGGCATAGGTCAAATCTTTAAATATGCATTTGCTCTGAAATAAGTCAGTCAGAGAAAGATAAATATTATATGATCTCACTCATTTGTGGAATATAATAAACAACATAAACTGATAAACAAAATAGAACCAGAGACATAGAAGCATCAAACAGACTGTCCAACCTATGAGGGAAGGTGGAGGATGAGGGGGTAAGAGATGAACCAAAGGGCTTGCAATGGACACAGACAGTAGGGGGGGGGTGAGACATGTGCTGGGGGGGTGGGAGCAGCCAGGGAGAGGTCAATGGTAGACTCATGTAATACTTTAAACAATAAAGAATTTAAATTAAAAAATAATGAATAATAAATAAATGTGCTTTTGCACTGATCCTCTCATTTTATGACTTTGAGGATTCTAAAATTTCACCTAACCCTGAGAGATATGTATAAGATGATTCACTTTATATTACTGCTCTAGCATCAGATAACTGAAAACCACAAAAATCCTTTAGTAAGTGAATGTTTACAAATTAGAACAAAATAAATGCTTAGTGTGGAATATTATTTAGCCATCAGAATAGAAATAAGACAGTTGTTTTTAAAGATGTCCAATTTGCTTAACTAAATGCAATACACAGAGCACAACTCCATCTGTTTCAAAAAGAACCAAATTCATATGTACATGCATTTGTAGACCATAGAACAGAACAAAAAAAAAGGCTAATGCCAATCTGTTAACAGTGTTTATTTTTAGGAAAAGTAGAGTAGTGGCACTTTTTTAAATCCAGTATTTTGTTGACTTTATTTTTAAAAGAAAAAAAAGGCAGTCGGTGTGAAATGTGTATTTTTCTGGGGGCAGAATGCTTGTCCCTAGAAGTTACCTGTAATGTGAGCCAAGTACTGTACAGTAGAGGTTTTGCCGGTCCCGGTCTCCCCTACCAGCAACACTGGTTCTCCTTTGCTAACACACACAGCAAGCTGCTCAATAAGAACAGAGGACGGCCTCGTGGCCGCAAAAGTAAACTTCTCTCTGAGAAGGGGAAAGGAAGCAAGCAGTTAAGAAAAGTAGGCTACAAGCTTCTCTTAGTGGTGCTTTGAAGAGCCAGATTTTCTAGATTGAACAAATAAAAATGAGAAGACAACTCAGAGTAATGGTCTTCATGCTCTAAACAGTGGTTCTCAACCTTCTGGCCCTTTAAATATTGTGATCCAACCATAAAATGATTTTCATTGCTACTTCATAAGTGTAATGTTGCTACTGTAACGAATCGTAATGTAAATATGTGATATGCAGGATGGTCTTAGGCGACCCCTATGAAAGGGTCATTCAACCGCCAAAAGGGTCACGACCCACAGGTTGAGAACCGCTGCTAGATATCCTTACAACATATGAAATTAAAAACTCATTCATTCTACAAACACTGAGTACAAATGTGGCACTTTAACAGGCTCTGGCTATTCAGAACACCAATAAGATAAGATAATATAGTGGTACCTTATCTTGAGCAAATTACTCAACTTCTCTTAGCCTCAGTTTCCTCACCTGTAAAATTTGGACAGTAACAGTAACTAGTTGTAGTGCGTTGAAGAGTCTTCCCCCAAAATTCATCAAGTTTCATACAACATACTTTGGGAAAACACCTTACCATCCCATCCACTGAAGCAATCGCAGTTCAGATACATGTTTAGTCAAAGGGGCTAAGCTGCACCTTCTATCGAGTTACTAACTGCACAGTTCTTATGTTATGTAGGAACCCTATTTACCTCTGTATGTGAACAGCCTCACTTTGTTTCCGTAGAAGCCGCACTCGACCCACTTGCACATCTAGTTCATTGATCACAATTTCTGGTTTATGAAGTTGACAGAAGAATTCAGCCTATGGAAGAGGAAAGATTTTACCTAAGTAACATTTTGATTTTTCTTCTAACATTTCCTCATCCATGAGGCTTACTGTGACCTTCTAATTAGTCCTTTACTAAGAGGTGTTTTGTACTTCCAAAACAGGCAAGTTGGCTTTTAATTACTTTATATTTTTTTAAACTTCTAATGCTTTTTAAAACATTGGTTATGAATGTTTCCCTGTAATAGCACTTTTTTAAAAAAATATATTTTATTGATTTTTTTAACAGAGAGGAAGGGAGAGGGATAGAGAGTTAGAAACATCAATGAGAGAGAAACATCGATCAGCTGCCTCCTGCACACTCCCCACCAGGGTTGTATCCGCAACCAAGGTACACACCCTTGATTGGAATCGAACCTTGGACCCTTGAGTCCGCAGGCTGACGCTCTATCCACTGAGCCAAACTGGTCAGGGCTGTAATAGCACTTTTTATTCATTCAAATAAACCTACTTAGAGATCTGCCTATATCTAAAGTGAACACAGACATACCCCAATAGAGCAAACAGAAACTCTACTAAAAGATATGAAAAATAACCGAAGTAATTTTTCTTCAGCTATGCCTTCTTCTATTTTAAATTTCTAACATAATGCAGGAAACACTGACCTGAATAAAATATGATACATCTAACTACAGCCAAAGCAGAAAGAGGAGCTGTGACACAGGCTCCAGAGCATCTACCCAGCTGCCATTTCTTTTTCATCCTTGTCGTCAACCCAAAGAACCCAAATTTTGATCAGGCTCGGAAGGCTGAGAGGGGCAAAATACTCAGGGATGGTAAACCCCTCTTTAATCTAAAGAGATGAATCCTGATCAATCAAAGCCAATGATGTTACTTTCATTTCTCTTGCCTACTATAATTTTATTGTTTAGGCCCCTTTTAAGTACGTGTAGTGTTACTTGCAGCTAAAACCATCTCAACAGTTTATGAAGCCTAAGGAACACCTCTAACTGGTTCCATTCCTGACACAGGCTTTTTTTGAGTCATCATTTATTTGGGAATGCCAGATATCTGACTCTAGATGGGCCCCCAGATACTTTTCCAGTAACCAACACCACTGCTAAAAGGCTCTCTCCCCTGTAAACACAGGTATTTTGATATAAAACAAGAATGGCAAAAAAATATTAACAATGTCAGCAGTGAACCCAAGTGATGTATACACAGATGTTCATTGAAACTATTCTTTTAAACTTTTCCCATGTTTGAAGGTATTAGTAATAAAGAGCTGGAAAAAATCTACTTGTGCATAAATCTATAGAGGTGTTACTAAGACACAGTTCCAGTCCTAAATCCATAATCTACAGAATAACATGCTCATTAAAACAGTGGAAAATAGCTTGGCCAGTGCAGCTTAGTGGTTGAGTGTCAACCTATGAATCAGGAGGTCACAGTTCGATTCCCGGTCAGGGAATATGCCCAGATTATAGGCTCAAACCCAAATAGCCGGTCAATGGTTCTCTCTCATCACTGATGTTTCCATATCTCTCCCCCTCTCCCTTCCTCTCTGAAATCAATAAAAATATATTTAAGAAACAATAATAGTGGAGAATAAGGCACACATGTGATATAGGACACCAGGAAGCTCACTTTAAGAATGTACAACACATGGAAAAATACTTATGTAGGAGGTAGTGAGAGCTTCATGGACATGAGCAGCAATGAAACTAACAATTTTGATAGAGGCATTAATTACTGCAAAGTTATTCCAGGTAAGAGCAGAGATCAGCAAGTAAGCTAAATACCACAGCTTCCTTTCAACAGGAAAGTAAAAATAGCATACCTTTTTCTTGGAAATGTTCAATTTGCTTCCAATGACTTCTGCCATTTTCAATTTGCTTGTATGCTTGGAAAGCATTGCTGTGAAACAGTCCAGTGCCTATTAAAATAACGTGTAAGTGCCACTGATGTTTAAAATAATACATTAATAACAGAGTGTCAATCTCTTGGCCACAAAAGGAACATAAAATCCATCAGGAACATTTCTGCAAATCTAAGAAGAGTC
This sequence comes from Murina feae, assembly GCA_004026665.1. Taxonomy (NCBI): domain Eukaryota; kingdom Metazoa; phylum Chordata; class Mammalia; order Chiroptera; family Vespertilionidae; genus Murina; species Murina feae. The sequence continues at coordinate 15,036 of PVJC01016706.1, read as the reverse complement.
CATATAAGATACCAACTAGGTACAGGGACCTTGCCATTACAGAGGCAGGACACAAATGTGAAGGCTTTACTATCACTGTACTGATTAGGGGGAAAACCAAAAGAAACTCATTCAGGTAAAAAGAGCAGTACACGTTCATCACCAGGTGTATGGTCCACAGGGAAACTTATAACCAGACAGTGGAAGTAATACCAAAACATTACTTTCCAGCTGTGAAGGAAAACTCCTGGTGGGCAATAAAGGAAATCACTGCCTTACTCTAACTCAGTACTCAACCTCATCAACTACTTATAGGCCAACCAGGTATGTATCTTCAGATGTAATAAAATAAAAAGTATGTATCACCATCAAAAATGGATTCTACCCCAAAAAGTTGAATTTTAATACCTCAAGCATTTTGTCAAACTTATATTCACAAGAGAGAAGACAGACAGAATGACAAGGGGAAGGATACCATGAGTGTGGCAAAATAAAGGATAACAAATCCTTAGTAATATAACTTTGTTCAACATCATTTCATTATAATGCTGATGAGGAAAAATAATCAATTCCAGCTGGGGCCACTGCCTGCGTGGTTTGACCCATGTCCGCATAGGTTTCCTCCAGGTTTTATCCCACATCCCCAAAATGTGCACGTTAGTAGGTTGAGCCTGAGTGTGTGTGTGTGTGTGTGTGTGTGTGTGTGTGTGTGTGTGAATGTACCCTATCCTGAAGAATGTCCTGTCCAGCGTTGGGCCCTGTCTTGCACCCAGAGCTGCTGAGAGAAGCCACCCATGACCCTGAACTGGAATAAGTGGGTTGGAAAATAATTCTCTTACTTATTAACCTTCTTACATGTATGTATAGCTCATTTACTTCAATATTTAATATTAAAAGTGTTTGAGATCTTTATTTAGACGTTTATGACCAGAAATACGCTGTAGAAACTTAACTCTTAGTCTATGATAAAACTGGTTTCATTATCTGTCATTTTACTTTAAGTTGCCATTTCCAAAAACCTATCAACGACATTAAGTGAGGACTTACTGTATCTGGTTCTGCCACCATCAAGTATATTATATCAATAAACATCACACAAGCATTTAAATAAGAGAGAATGTATCTGATCTTTGTCCCTAATTCCTGGCACAGAGCTTCAATAACCCTTGGAATGACCAAGAATAAGGAATGTTTTTTGTTCTTCACTAGACCCTCTGGACCACACCGGAGTTTATTCTCTGGATGGGGACCTTAGATAGTTTAAGGGTAAAGCTGGCCAGGCTAATAAGGCCAATGTTTGTTTGAAGGGTTGAAAACTTTCACCTCTATCCCCAGGCTCTGCAAAGGGTTGAAACTTTCACCTCTATCCCCAAGCTTTGCTGGAGACCGAGCTCAATCACATAGCTAATCTATAATAATAAAAGCATAATATGCTAATTAGACCAGACAGCCAAATGACCTTCTGGACATCCTTCGGGATGAAGCCGCAGCAGCGGGGGCTGAGGCACAGACAGTTAGGGGCAATCAGGCAGGCAGGTGAGCGGTTAGGGGTGATCAGGCAAGCAGGCAAGTGATTAGGGGCCATCAGGTAAATAGGCAGGTGAGCGCTTAGGAGCCAGCAGCAGGCGGACATCCCCTGAGGGGTTCTGGATTGCGAGAAAGTGCAGGCTCGGCTGAGGGAGACACACACTCCTCAACACCCCCCGCCCTGTGCACGAATTTTGTGCACCGGGCCTCTAGTGACATAGTAAGACCTAAACAAAATACTAGACATCCAAAGTTTGGAGAGTTTCCTCATTGGTAGACATAGTGATGTACCAGAAGATGGCATACCCTGACTCCACAAGAACAGAAGCTCTTGTATCTGGGACCTGTAAGACCTTGCCCTATGTATATTTGTTCCTAAGTTATACCTTTCATATTAAAACTGTAACCTGCACTGAATTGTGCTTTCATTGAGTTCTGTGAGTCCATTACTGAACCTGAGAGGTTGTGGGAACCCTGAATTTACAGCTAGTAGGCCACAGTGTGGTTGGCCCAGACACTTGCGGCTAGAGTCTAAAGTGGGGGCAGTCTTGTGGAGGACTGAGCCCTTGAACCTATGGGGTCTACACTAATCCACGGAGTTAGTATCAGAACTGGACTGAATTACAGAACACCAGGTGATGTCAGAACAACAAAGAAGCAAACAGATAAAGCCAGAGGTGGAACATTGTACGAAACAACTGGCCTGATGCCTTCAACATGGTCAAGTCCTTAAAGGGAGGACTCTGATACAATAAGCATTCTTAAGCATACAGACATAGTAGAAGATCTGGAAGACAGACCAATTTCTTAGGCTGGGGAATCCCTGGATAGGGAATATATTGTATCATTTTGCTTTCATATATTTTCCCATTTTCAACATTACATAGTACTGGCTCATGCTACATTCAATATGAATTAACTGAGAGAATAAGCTGAATAAAAACAGCCAAATACAAAAGGCCACACATTGTACAATTCCATTTATATGAAATGTTCAGAATCAGCAAGTCTATGGACAGAAGGTAGACAGGGGTTATAGAGAAGGAAAAATGGAGATGACGGACAATGGGTTCAATGTTCGTTTTGGGGGTGATTGTTCTAAAATTAGTGGTGATGACTGCATAATTTAATTCAGTTTTCAAAAAAACACTAAAGTGTACACCTTTAAAAAAGTAAATTCTATGGTAGGTGAATTATATTTCAATAAAGTGATTTTAAATACAAACACACAATGAAATCTTAAAATAGAACTAAAGAAGATAAAAGCACTCCTACTAATGTTACAATTTTATTTTGAAAATACAAAACATGGTTACTTATAACACACATAAGAAATGTAGAAGAATTTAAAGAGTTCACTGGAGAAGAATGAGATTAAAGGACTGGCACACTGCATGTCAGGGTTAGGCTGAGCTTAAATATATACCCCAGTGAGGTTTCTTTCCACTCAAAAGTAACTTTACCAACACAAAGAGATACTGCAAACCAAATTGGGTCACTATTCTCTCCGCAGTCCCGAAAGAAACCAGAGCACTTTATAATCAAAACTGGACATCTTAAGAAAACATAGAACCACTCCCATTCTTAAGCAGGCAGGAACAAATCTGTGTTCTTACTGAATATGGCACTTGTAATTCAAAAGGGCTCTATTCTACAGGAGATGTGTTCCTTCCCACCCATCACATTTTTTCCCAAGCCCAGCATACAATGTTATACTTTGCAACCTCCACATAAATTTCTCTGGACTAAAATTAAAAGGCCCTATAGCCCTACAAATCTAACATACAGACTAATAAATTACATGTAAGAATAAATATTAAACATCTTAGAAACACTTTATATTTTATAACATTATCACCTGTGAGATTTTTTTCATTTTACCTTTAATTTCACTACCTGTTTTATTCTCTCTCAAACTATACTTATTTGAACCACAAAACATTTATATGCTCAATTAGTTTTAAGGCAACATTAGTTCAGTTTTAACTAGCTAAGGATAATAACAATAACCACACGAAAGAAAAACTCTGATAGCAGTCAAGACACAGAAAATAACCATGGAAATCAACAGCCTGATAGAACACAGATAAAACAAGACTGTATCTTACCTCTTGAAAAATACTTAATGATGCTGATGAAGACAGACTGTCAAAGCTATGGGCAATCCTATTACACCAATTCAGCAGATCCCTTTAAAAAAATCAAGAAATAAAAGACCATAGGCTAAAGACATCAAAGGCATCAGTGTATTTGGTCCACTTAAGTCTGGGGACACTGGATAACAAACACCTCCTTTCTTCAGGCAATGTGAAGATAAATAGTGTCAGAGGGAGGAATGCGAGTGGTCCAAGTCCCTACCCCTGCCAGAAAGTGACCTATCGCTCATTTCTCCTCCATCCATCCACACAAGTAGCAGGAGAAGAGGAGCAACTCTCAGAGGAAACTGCAGGAGTTGCCCATTTCTAATTCTCACTTCTCAAAGGGCAAGTCAACCATGGAGAATGGAGAGAAAAGGTACATAACTCAGTATGTGTAGCAAAATACAAGGGTCTTATTTAAGACCGCAAGTGTCACAAAAGGATATCCAGTGAAAAGAATTATCAGTAACTATTCCCAACTCTGGCTTTAAAAGTTATTTTTCAAAGAGACAACAATATGACAAGTCTTCCTAATGAGTAACTATAGACATGAAAAAAAAGATCTGACACCATGAAGCAGCTAATTTCAAACCTGACCTCTTGAAGTCTAATTTCAAACCTGACCTCTTGAAAGTATAGTTCTAGCTGCTAAGAACTTTTGAGGGAAGTAATTTTTAAAATATCAACTCAGAAAAGTCTTTAGTCCGGTACCTTAGAGATAATTCTCTTCCCTCAAGGCTTAGTCTTTTGTTTTCTGTTGTGGCTTCTGAAACTTCCTTAGGTACCTGTTCACACCCAACAGAACTATCACTCTGAGAGTGGTGTTTCTCTCCAGTAAGCTGGGTGTAAATGTCAAGCAGGTGGTCAGTTACTGCCAACAGGCTGGGATATCTGTTCTGAAGAACCTGACAGAGGGAGAAAAAAGCAAAGAAAATTTAGCAGTAGACACAGTGATTTTTAAAAGCACATGTAAACTGCTCCTGACACTAGTCAACCAAAAAATGTATAGCTCTATGAAATTTGCCATCTTTATCAAGATATAAGAACTTGCCCCTTATCCACAGTCCCTTCCCTCTCATAGAGTCTAATTTTTTTTCTACCCAGAACTCAGTTGTCTGGCAATCTCACCAGAGCTTAGGATGTAGAAGCCAGATAGGAAAAAAGTCTCTAAAGCAACTCATACACCTAACTCCCAGGAATTTACTCATTAAAGAATCTTGCAAGTACTATTTACTCACTGTAAGTACAATTCAAGTATGATTCATTTCTCAGCCGAAAGCAAATAATAGTCAATTGGAAAGAGAAAATAAACTTTTAAAAGCAAACCACAGTAAAAGGAGCTAGTGTTAAGTACTGATTAAAAGCAGCTGATCTTTAAAAAGCAAACAATAAAGCTTGAAAAGATCTCATCCTGTTCAACTTCGATAACTGAGAGTTTTCTGCAATATAATACTTGGTGCTCATAATATTGATTCCAAGGTTCTATGATATAAAATTGTTCAGTCAAATCTATGTGACACGAGAAATATTACGTATATATTAGTAACATTACCATCCAAAATATTTAGATAAGCTTGAAAAGAATGATATTGTGATTCTAATTTGTATATAAAATTGGTATATCCACATTTTGTATATATTAAATCATCTCAAGTGGTAGCTCAGATTTTATTTCTTCATATTTAGTTTTATTGGAGGATTTTATAACAAATATTGCTGAAAACATACTTTAGATGGTTTAAAAATTAACTAAGGACAAGAGAATAAAACAAACAAATGTAAGTTAATGGTTACACTCGTGGATTTTTCAAATATAGAATATATATACATTTTATGTGTGAAGAGAACACCTATAAAATTTGTTATACGTTTATGACCTTGGTCACCAGAGAATATGAACTATTTCACCCCTAAAAAGTTCCCTCGCACCTCTTTTATAATCAATCCGTCGCCCTGCCCTGGGAATCACGAAATCTGGTTCCATGATTTTAAGTATGTCATTTTTATGGAATCATACAGGATTTGTGTGTAGTGCAGGTTCTCTTACTCAAGTTGTTTTTGAGATTCATCCAGACATTACTACTTGTATCAGAAGTTCACTCCTTTTTATTGCTGAGTAGTAATTTCATTATATAACTATGTACATTTATGAGAGTGAAAAAAAGCTATTTTTACTTGGAAAAATTTTTTGTCAAGTTTAACATTTTAGTAAAATCTCAGCAATTTGGGGGAAAATTCTGAATTAAAAAAGATTTGTATGTACTCACCAGTCATTTTCTACCTTAGTCAAAAATATCTGTTCTTCTTTATCATTTCACTTAATAAATTAATCTGAAATGATACGGCTCTATTATCAAATGATGTGCATGTTGGAGATTCATTCCTTTGATAAGCATTTATTTTAAGTACCTACTTTATATCAGGCACTGTTCCAGGGAAAGGACAACAAACAAATAAGGAATGGAGCCCACCCGTAAGTAACTCATTCTGGAATAAGAAATAGATATGCAAGCAAATCAAGCTTACAACACAAAGGTCAGCCCTGTTTGGGAGTTGCAGGAAAGTTTCACGGGGCAGATGCACCTGGCAGAGGTGAGCAGTGGCTGTGAAAGCAGAGAAAGCAGGCCACCTAAGGCACCAGCACTTAAGACATCTGGACACATGCAAGGTGTAGGGGAGAGAACATTTGAGAAACTGGTGAGTTCCTGGCATGCACCAGGTATGACAACAGCACTATATAAATAGCTCATTTTTTAAAGTATAATTTGATTTTTTTGGCAAAAAGTAAAATAAAATAAAAAAATCTTTCTGAGCATAAGACTACTGTGGTTGGCAGCAACAGAAATAGAGTTCCTTGAAGAAATTATTTCATTTCCTAAGTAATGCTCACAGGGTTTTACCACTAATCATTTATTCAGGAGAGTGTTATTGGGATTTATTAGCAAGTCCAAAAGCCTAGAAATGACAAGTGAGCTTCTCAAAGTCAACTGTCTAAATATGACATATGCCATGGAAGTGAGGTGAATGCTCCTGTTGTGCTTCCTATTGCCAGGGTGATTCACTGCAATTCATGACAGAAAAAAAGATAAGCTTCAGCTTGAATTTAAAGTACATACTCCAAAACTAAGAAAAGAATAGTTGTCAAATGTTCTCATCCTCTTAATCCCCAATTAATCACACCTAAGTATGAACTTTAGTCCTCTCCTTTATAGAATAGACTGGAATTTAAGTCTGAAAATTAAACATCTTAAACGTCTACAATTGCAGGAAAAAGTGCTGCATGATGACAGAGCCCTACAACAAATGATGCTTTCAAATACATTACCAAGTAAAAGATATTAGATGAATTTAATACATAAAAATGTTAGCACATTAACTGTTAGCAAATTAGGTTGATGAGTATTTTGGGGATTCATTATATTATTTCCTCTATTTACATGTAAGTCTGGAACTTTTAATAATAAAAAGCAAAAAAGAAAAGCATCAATACTTTCTAATAACCATATACCTCACTCAGTTCTGTCTTATCCATGTTATCCAGGTGAATTTTGGTCCAATGTTTGTCTAGCAGAGTAGCATGACTACTTAGTGGTCGATACCAGTTCCCTCCACAGCTCAAAAGTCTGTATTTCAAAATAAAAAAGAATCACACAAAACTCCCAATTTTTAATCTTGAATTACAACCCTGTTATCCCTTGCTAGACATTATCTCACATACGAATAAAACTCACATCCCTTTTGGAGCTATGTGGGACTTCTAAGGCAGATAACAAATGAAAGGCTATCAACAGACCCAAATCTGACTCTTTTCCTTCAGGGGAGTAATAGAGCTTTAACCAAGTTATTTTCAAGTCACTGCAAATGATTCCAATAGGTGATTTAATCTCAACAACACATTCCTCTTCCTTAAAACATTATTTCAGGAAAGAGAAAGACCTATAGCACTCAAGTTCACAGCTTATTACCAAACGCTATATACCACAAATCATTAAAAATGCCCGGAGGAGCCCTAACTGGTTTGGCTCAGTGGACAGAACGTCGGCCTGCGGACTCAAGGGTCCCAGGTTCAATTCTGGTCAAGGGCATGTACCTTGGTTGCAAGCACATCCCCAGTGGGTAGTGTGCAGGAGGCAGCTGATCAATGTTTCTCTCTCGTCGATGTTTCTAACTCTCTAGCCCTCTCCCTTCCTTTCTGTAAAAAATCAATAAAATATATTTTTTAAAAAATGTCCAGAGGAATATTCATGAAGCATATATTCTGGGCAAGCCACATACACCAAAGCCATTTGATTTAATCCTTACAACTGTCTTGAGGGGATCATGCCCTTCTTTATTCCTAATACATAAGGAAGAGAAGGAGAATAACGCCCCTGGCTCACTCAACTACGACTATAAATGACAGAGCCGACAGCTGATGTCCCAGGACTTACTGGGAAATGTACCTAGTAGGAGAGCACTTTACTATCCCCGTAAATAAAACCAGGGTCTCTTAAAATCAGCAGGGCCTAGAAGGTGTTTCTTAGGAACTGTTAGGTTAGTGCCACATTCCATCTGGGAGTGAATACTGCACTGAGATATAATAAACACTAATATAATTACTAATTTTATAACGTGACATTAGTTTCACTCTTGGGAATTTTAAGACCTGTATAGGTATAGACTAGAAGCAGGAAATAAGCCATTGCTTTTTGTTGTTTTATACACTGTAGACAGGAACACGTACGAAGTTTGCTTTGCTTTTATTCCTATATTGATGCTTATAGTCAATTAAGTTTTTTAACTGCTTAAAATCTGTACGTCATTATAACCATCATCATGGCCAGCCATTTCTTGGGCACTTACTATATGAAAGGTTTTTACGTGTGTTTTTTTTTAAATATATGTTTTATTGATATTAGAGAGGAAAGGTGAGGGAGAGAAAGACAGAAACATCAATGATGACAGAGAATACTGATCGGCTGCCTCTGGCACGCCCCCCACTGGGAATCGAACCCGCAACGGGGTCACGTGCCCTTGACTGGAATCAAACCTGGGACCCTTCAGTCCGCAGGCCAACGCTCTATCCACTGAGCCAAACCAGCTAGGGCTGTGAAAGGTTTTTAATGCAAGTTGTTTCACTTAATCTTTACAGCTTACACTAAAACGTAAAGTAGGTATGATTAGTCCCATTATAACCAGAAAAAACAAGGTGCATACAGGTATAAAGTATCACCTTCAGAACTCAAACCTAGGGCTACTTGACAACAATCCTGACTCCGATAATTTTTGAAAACATGAAGACGGTTCTTTTTAAAACTGGCTACTTATCTTTAAGTAGAAAAAAAAATCTTTATTTTCTAAATTAATTATCTTCCTTAAAAGTTGTAAGGGCTCTAGCTAGCATGGAGCAATGGTTAGAGTGCCAGCCCTCGCACCAAAGAGTTCCAGATTCGGTTCCCAGTCAGGGGCATGTACTTGGATTGCAGTTTCGATCCCCAACCCCAGTCGAGGCACATGCAGGAGGCACCCAATAGTTATGTCTCTCTAACATCAATGTTCCTCTTTCTTTTCCTTCCTCCCTCCTGCTCTCTGTAAAAAAAAAAAAATCAATGGAAAAAATATCCTTCGGTAAGGATTAACAAAAAGTAAAAGTCGTAAGGAATGAACCCTGGGTGGGGGCTGAGTTTGCTGGAGCACTGTCCAGGACAACAAAAAGGCTGCAGAGTCCATTCGCAGTCAAGGCACATACCAAGGTTGTAGGATTGATCCCTGGTTGGGGAGTGTAAAAGAGGTAATGAATCTGTTTCTCTCTCACATCGATGCTTATCTCTCTCCCCCAACCTGTCTCTCTAAAATCAACAAAAATATAAAAGTAGTCAGGAATGAGAAGGTTGGCTGCCATCAGTTCCAACTAACCTTACTTGAAGTCACTCAAAGAACTCTATTCTAGGACTTTTGGGCACAGCACTAGTGTACAGATTTTCGAGGAAAAGGCTCTAGAGTGGAAATTCGACATACCTCCTGGTTGCAAAGAACTGAAATCCAGGAGCCACTTTTAGACAGTCACCTCGGCCAGGAATCAAGAGCTCTCCATTCTCCAAGAGAGGGATCAGTACGGAAACCTAAACCACAAAACCCCACTGATAAAGCTATTAAGACAAAAGTAACAAAAAAGCCCCACCCTTCTCCAAATAATAAACATATTCATAAAAAAAAAAAAACCAGCTCTCATAGCATGAACTGGGATCAAAAAAGGCAGGTGGGAAAGTGAGCCACCCACTCCAGAACAAGTTATTCTTTCAACATTCCCTGAGTGCCTATATGGACCAGAAGCAAGCAAGACCCTCAAAATCCAGACATGACTGAGGCTTCACAGCCTAGCAGCTACTGGGAGATAGCTATGCAAAACATCACACAACATGACCAGTGTGAAAAGAGTAGCTGTAAATCAGAAGTGAAGCCATCCCAGAGGTAATGACATTCACCAAATCTTAAAGTATGAGCCGGTATTAGCCAAGTTTGGTGGGAGTGAAATGGCACATACACTCCAGGCAAAATATTCAAATGGATAAAAATGTATATGCCTAGGTATGGCATGAGAGGACTGTTATGGTTAAGGCAGAAATGTGCATAAAAAGTAGTGGAAAAATACAAGGCTTAAAGACAGATGAAAAAGGGCCTCCTGTACTGAGCTAAGGAAATTGAGTTTTTTCATGCAAGTTATTTAAAGGAGTTTAGCCAAGGGGCAAGGAGGGAAATTACTTCTTATTTTATTTTAGATAACTTACTGTGCAACATTATGGAAGACAAACTAAAGAGTTAGCCTGGAGCAAAAGAGGTGAAAGGAGAGCAGTTAGGTAAGAAAGTAAGGGAAGAAAGCTAGAGCCCTGGGCTAAGGCAGTGGGATAGGTGAGAAAAGAATAGAAAGTCTGAGAAATGGTAAGACTGAGTGAGAGACTTTAAGAGGGAGACATCAACCTTCTGGCTTGGTAACCTTCTGTGTGGCAGAAAAACTGTTTTGAGAAAGAGCAAATTGGACAACTTGAACTTTTGCTAAGAAATATCCGAGTAGAGATTTTTCAAGAAAAGTGAGGACTGCATATATGGATCTGGGCATGTGAGTTTACAGGAGAAGTTTAAAAGAAATAACAAAGAGCCAAGGAAGAGGTTTCCAAAGTATCAGACATAACTTTTATTGTTTCATACATGGCCAGGAGCTGAAAGGAAAGCCCAAAACAGCACAGGGGCAACTCCAAGATAATGACAAAACTTGAAACTTAAAAAAAAAAAAAAAAAAAAAAAAATCATCCTAAAGGAGATCTGTAAAAGCTACCTTAAAATATTAGCAGAGAAATTCTGAAAACAGCAAAATAATAATCAAGGAATCATGTATGTTTTTAAGTAAACGCAACTTCACTATGATGATAATTATGTTTCACTATAATTAACTGAACAACACACCTTCTGAAAACAAATTAACAAAGGGGGAATGGTCTGCACAAAATGTAACTCAAAGTACAGGAATTTTCTAATGTTTATCAGACACTGCCAAAAGACTAAGACCAATCATCAGTTTAGCCTTAAATCTGGACTTTGTCATCAAAGAATATACTTAGCAATGGGATAGTGATAGGTCCCTAGGCTCTATCCTGAATGGAATATCACTCATATTCATCTACCTTCTGGGGCTCTAATTCCACCACCTACCATCCTAATGATTTCCTGGTACCCTAATATCTAAAAAAAATTGCCAAGGGAAGACAGCACTAGAAAAGGAAAAAAGTCTCAACAAATGCTTTTAAACCTGCCTGGTAGCTTGTAATTCAGTTTTAAGTCTCAATGGTAGGAATCAGCCTTGGCTGATTAAGAAAAATGAGTTCCAGCCCTGTAAAACTGAGTATTAAGACACTAAAACATGCCCTAGCCGGTTTGGCTCAGTGGATAGAGCGCCAGCCTGCGGACTGAAAGGTCCCGGGTTCGATTCCGGTAAAGGGCATGTATCTTGGTTGCGGGCACATCCCCAGTAGGAAGTGTGCTGGAGGCAGCTGATCAATGTTTCTCTCTCATCTATGTTTCTGACTCTCTATACCTCTCCCTTCCTCTCTGTAAAAAAAAAATCAATAAAATTAAAAAAAAAAAAAAAGACTCTAAAATATGATGATGAAACTGAGGCTCTGCCTAGGCCAATAATACCATTACATCTTTACCTAAAATCATTATAATACACATGTATTTATAGATATTCCTTCCCCTTCATATCTCCGTCTCTCTCTCCCTACCCTCCTCCTCTCCTTCATGTTATTCTCATATCAAAAAGGGAAAAGTCCATATGCAGTTAACTATAAGGTTCATGTTAAAATAAAATTAAAACTAGTCTCAGAAAAAACTGTCCAAAGTAAGAATTGTTTATTCTGTTATTTATTTTCTGTGTCATAGTTTATAGACTACAGAGGAAAGGACTGCCTCCATAGCTAAATTTTATACACATAGAAAAGTGACCTTTTTAAAAACAATTAATATATACCCAATATCTTCTCCTTAATGGAACAAAGACAAGCACACTCTTAATGCATCATCTGTCCTCAGCCCACAGCTCTACAGATGCCATAACTGGGAAGCAGAATCTCAAAGTTCTCTGTGTATCTGAAACAGAAGTAACATGTTTCCCACTGGGCTGATTCATGGAAAGGCTGTTAAAACTGGCCACATATTTGACTAAAGGAGGGAAAAAACTTCTGTGAAACTGCTCACATTCTACTACTAAAGGAAACAGTACAAGCAGATTTTATCAATTTTCTATCAAATAAGAAATCAGCCAAGTAAACCAAGACCTCAAACCAGATTAGGTAGATAACCATGAATAACCTCTTACAACATTTCTCTAATCAAACGCGTATGTTTAAATTATCCCTTAGAATCACTAACAAAATGCTCTTTAAAGACAGGAAATTAGCGAAGCCACATACCACGTCTAAGGGGGCATAGTCAATATCCTCGAGTAGGATCCAGTGTCCCTTTGTGGCTGCCTGTGTCAGGGTGCCAGGCTGCCACACAAACTCTCCTGGGACATCTGTGCAACGGTACATTCCCAGCAACATCTGCAGAAAGAGAATAAAGTAATTATTCAAATCACACATCTCAGGTATCACTGCTATATCCTTTAATTCCATTAAACTTATACCTATATATATAAAAGCCTAACTGGTAGCTGTGACACGCACTGACCACCACGGGTCAGATGCTCAACGCAAGACCTGCTGAACTGAGGTGACCTGGCAGCTGCGGGTTCTCAGGTGACACACCCAGAACCAGACAGGTGGGAGCCTGATTCCGGGGTGCGCCACCCAAAAACTCTCACAATCCGGGACCCCTTGGGGGATATCAGAGAGCCGGTTTCAGCCCGATCCCTCAGGCCAGGCTGAGGGACCCCACTGGTGCACAAATCAGTGCACCGGGCCTCTAGCAAGAATATAAGCAAGCGTTTGTGGTTTTTAGAGCTTGGTACCATCAGTTCTGAAAGACCAGTAACTATTATCATAGTTCCTTAGCAAAAACAATATTTTAATACAAATAGTTATAAGCATGCTAATCCCCCAAAACTTGCCATTTCTTAATTACCTTACTGTCGGTCTGATCTCCAAGCTGAACTTTGAGAAGCTCAGGGGGCTTCTTTCTACCTGTCATTGCAGCTAAATGTTCAACTAAGGAAGTTTTGCCGCATCCTATTGGTCCTTCCAACAACACAGCATTCCCAGAAGCCACTGCCATAGCCAGGGTCTGAAGATTTTTGCAGACTGACTCAACCAGTACGTAAGACCTAAAGGCCAGCTCTTGTTCATGAGAAGAACTCCTGTTACTAGCCTAAGGAGGCAAGTGAGAAATAAAAGCCAAGTCAAGAATGAGCCCTTTCTCCAAAAGGCAAGGTTAAATATCTACAGTGCTTCCTCTGATCTTTACATAAACCTCTGCCAATATATTAGCAGTACCGGAAGTATTAACAACAATAGGTATATTATCCAAACTAAAGATCTGACTTTTTTTCTTTCCTTTCTTCCTCCCTCAACTCCTGCTTTTGGGGGAGAAAGTAAAAAATTCACTAACAAATTTAAGAAGTTTCCTAAAATTTCAGAAGCCAAAAAGGCTGACACACAAGGGATGGGGGACAAACCAAAACTGGATTATTTTTGTTTTCCTTCCTCTTGCCATATCCTAGGGTTTCATATCTAAGATAGAGAATATATACAAGCCCTGGCTGGTGTGGCTCAATTGGTTGGAGCGCTGTCCAATACACCAAAAAGTGGCGGGTTCGATCCCCGGTCAGGGTACGAGTGGGAGGCAGCCAGTTGATTTAAGTGCTTTTCTTTTACATATACACTAAAATATTTAGATATGAAATGATGTAGCATCTGGGAGTTGCTTTCAAAATAATGTGGTATGGGGGAAATGTGCAGAAATAACAATGAAACATAATTGATCACAAATTTCTAATTATTGAAGAAGAGGGATGCGTAGGTAAATGGGGGTTCATTACATTATTGTTTCTATTTCAGAATGTGTTTAACGTTTTCCATAACAAAAAGTTAAAAATAATAAAATAATGTGCCAATATGTTTAATGGGCAGAGTTTCAGCTTTGCATTATGAAAACGTTATGAACTCTGCACAACAATGTGAATATACTTACCACCACTTACATGTACACTAAAAAAAAATTTAAGATGGTAAATATTATGTGTATTTTACAATTAAAATTTTTAAAAAAATAATAATGCACCTAACATAATAGTGGAAAAATGATCTCTTAGAAAAGTGGAATGATTATTACCTTTTAAGAAATAATAATTCTCTAATATGACTAGTCCCTTGAAGATATGTGAGGATAAAATAAGATTCAGGGCTGAAAGTTATTTGCAACTTCCTGAAGGGCTAGGCCATTTGTTCACTAACAAATTTAGCAGGTGGGCTAGGCCATAGCACGATTCTGCACTCTGTCTCCAGTGCCCGGCCACTGCTACCCAACATCAAGCCCACCCTAACCAGAATCCTTCCTATATTAAAATTCTAATGCTCCAAACATAATCTATGTAAGGAGAGTGGTAAAGAGGGGATGGGTTTTAGTGATTAGGCAGGGGTCCTCAAACTTATTAAACAGGGGGCCAGTTCACTGACCCAAAGACTGTTGGAGGGCCGGATTATAGTTTAAAAAAAAAAGTATTTCAACAGATGAATGGATTAGAAAACTGTGGTACATCTACACAATGGAATACTATGCTGCTGTAAAAAGGAAGGAGTTCTTAGCATTTGCAGGAGTATGGATGGAGCTGGAGAACATAATGCTAAGTGAAATAAGCCAGTCAATGAAAGAAAAATACCACATGTCCTCACTCATCTATGGATAATAATAACCATTATAA
>PVJC01016705.1:0-33265 GCA_004026665.1 Murina feae | reverse complement strand
GTGGATGTCCTATGATGGCCCCAGTCTGCCAGGCGCCTTTTGTGTGTGTGTGTGTGTGTATGTGTGTGTGTGGCCACTGGGGACCTGCCCCCAGCCGCATCAGAGGCTCGGAGCAGTCCTCCTGTGTGTGTCTACCTGCTGGGGACCTGCCCCCAGGCACACCGTGGAGGCTTGGAGCAGGCACCCCCTCTATGATGATATCTCAGACTCTTGCCCTCCCCTGCATGTTGTTCTCTTTTTTGAGCTGTGGCCAGGGCTGGGTGCGGCCTGCCTCCCAAGCTTGCCTACTGCCCATCTTCCTCCAGCCACCAGAAAGCAGGGAAAACCTTTCCTCATGGTCAGGCCAGCCTTTTCCTGCTCTCTGATCCCCGGAAGGGGTCTGGGGAGCCGCCAAGCAGGACTCCAGCCCCCAAGAGCTTGCTTTCCCACTCCCCAGTGGCCCCCAAAGGGTCTGGGGAGCCGCCAAGCAGGCCACCGACTCTTTCCCACTCACCGGTCCCCTGCTGCCTTCCTTTCTCACTTCCTGGTGCCGCCAAGGGGTCTGGGGAGCTGCCAAGCAGGCCCCTGGCCCCTGCTGCCTTCCTTTCTCACTTCCTGGTGCCGCCAAAGGGCCTGGGCAGCTGCCAAGCAGGCCGAGACCGCTCCGCTGCCTCTTTCCCACTCCCCAGCCCACCACCTTGCTTTCCCACTTCCTGGTGCCCTGCAAGGGGCCTGGGAAGCCCACCAAGCAGGCCGCCGACCCCCTGCTGCCTTTTACCCGCTTCGTGGTGCCCTCCAACCCTGCCGCCTCTTTCCCACTCACGGGTCCTGGGTCCTGCGCTGTCCCGCCCTGCAGCCGCTCTGTGCACTCAAGAGGTCCCTCAGCCCGGCCTGTGCCCTCTCACAGTCTGGGACCCCTCGGGGGATGCCCACCTGCTGGCATGCCTGACCAGCCTGGGTGAGGGGCTTTCAGGCTGCCCACAGCTCCCATTGCCCAACGTCCCAGCAAGGTCGGCTGGACGCAGGTTCCCTATAATTGATGCTGTTCCTTTAAGGCGAGGTCTTTTACTAACGAAGCCTCCTCTCTGCCTCACCTCGCGGCTTCTATAATGAAACAATTGTTACACTTAATTGTTGCAAATGTGCGTTTTGCTTCAGGCCAAAGGCTAAGGAGCCAGCGAGCAGGTAGTTTTGCTTTCGCTCCTGCTGCAATGGATGCTGCCTAAATGTTTACTCAGGTCCGTGAGTGGCGGCTGCCATGTTGGCTGGGCTAATTTGCATACAGCCATTCTGATTGGCTGTGGGCGTCCCGGAGAAATGGTTAATTATACTATTCCGCTTTTATTAGTTTAGATATATATATGGAAAATGAAGTTAAAATTATAAAGAAAATTATTGAAAGCACCCAAACATTTTTTTAATTTAATAAAAATCAGGTTAGCACTTACTTCTTTCAAATGATAAATGAAAAAAAAGTTACATTTCTATATAAATATATATTTCCAATTGCATATTGCATGTTGCCATTTATGGATGCAGACCAAAAAAAAGATATTTAAAAATATGCAAAAACCTGGGAGACATAATGCTAACATGTATACCTTGAAAAAAAAAGAAATAGCATCTTAACAGCTAGAGATTAATCAAACAGAATTTTAAAATAGATAAATCAACACATAAAAAGGCTGACAGTGAATATTACATACAGTTCAATGGTATATGTATACATTTGAAATAAGTATTTAAACTTTATCTAAAAAACAAGGTATATGACATAAATAATATTTTTAAGAATAATTTGCTCACAATCTCTAGATTAATGATCACAATTTAAGCAATCCTGGGTACAAGGAATGTGAGTAAAGAGTTCTGACCTTACTAAATAAGGAGTAATAGGGATGATGCTGAACTAGGGAGCATATCTGCCAAGCAAAGACAGCAGAAGCTACTTGATTTCTTCACTTCATTCTATGCAATATGTGGCAGATCAACAAGAGAAGCCAGAAACTATATGTAACATTCCAACTAATATCTAATCTAATGAAAGAGTAATATGCAACCTAGGTGTCACTCTGCTACACCTAAGCTATGCTCACCAGCCAAGCCATGACCACCAGTCAATCAGAATGACTATATGAAAACTAACCAAGCCAAGATGGTGGCCAGCAGCCATGCTAGAGCAAACAGGAGGTTTGCTTGTCCCGGCTATGGAGGAAGCTAAACTTCCCACCTGTCTAGGCTGGCTGTAGCCTCCGCTCAAGGCAACAAAGTTTCAATTATAGAAGGTTAATAAATCCCAGACACCTGCTTCCAGCCCGCCTCACCGGGGGGCTGTGGCTAGCTGCAAAGTGCCCTCAGCCCCTCACCCAGGCTGGCCAGGCACCCCAGGGGAGACCCCCACACTGAAGGGGATGTAACCAGCCTGCAAACAGCCATCAGTCAATCATCCAGACTAGCCAGGCACCCCAGCAGAAACCCCACCCTGATCCAGGACACCCTTCAGGGCAAACCAGGTGGCCCCCACCCATGCACCAGGCCTCTATCTTATATAATAAAAGGATAATATGCAAATTGACCCTAACAGCAGAACGACTGGGAATGACTGGTAACTATGACACACACTGACCACCAAGAGGCAGACCAGATGCTCAGTGCAGGAGCTGTCCCTAGTAGTCAGTGCACTCCTACAGGGGGAGCTCTGCTCAGCCACAAGCCAGACTGTTGGCTGCCAGTATAGCAATGGTGGTAGTGGGAGCCTGTTCTGCCTCCTCAGCAACACTAAGGATGTCCGACTACAGCTTAAGCCTGCTCCCCGCTGGCAAGTGGACATCCCCTGAGGGCTCCAGGCTGCCAGAGGGATGTCTGACTACCATCTTAGGCCTGATCCCCCAGGGAGTGGACATCCCCTGAGAGGTCCCAGACTGTGATAGAGTACAGGCTGGGCTGAGGGACCCCCTAACTGCACAAATTTTTGTGCACCAGACCTCTAGTAAAATATATACATATATATATATATATATATATATATATATATATATTTGTAATCCAAGTATTGAAAAAACTACTGGAGGGTGCCAAGCAAAACATGTGTTTGAGATTTGGGCCATTGTTAATCAGGCATTTAATTAGGCATTTAAAAAAATTGGAAAGTTTATGAATTACAAAATTATAAATAAAAGGCTAGAGATTTTAGATGAGAGATTTGGAGTACAGAAATGTTGTGCTTTTTTGAGATAAAAGGGGATCAAAAAGAAAAATTGGATTAGAAAATTAGTAATACATAGAGTTGTAAGTGTTTGGGGACAAAAACTATGGTACAAAATTTTAAACTTCTAAATCTTCACTAATAAAAGCATAATATTAAAATTCACCATTTTTCCGGGATGGGGGAAAGCCATGCCCACCAGCCAATCAGAGCTGCTGTATGCAAATTAGTCCACCCAAGATGACGGAGGCCGCAGCCCGGGTGTGCGGCTTCTCCGGGGCTTCAGCCTCCGCCATCTTGGAAGCCTCCCTCCTGGAAAGGCATCCAGCGCCTTGGGCCTGTGGATGCCTTCCCAAGCGGCAGCCTAGCGGGGATGGGCCGAGGACCAGGCGGCTACACCCCTGCCGCCCCAGCCCGGGAGGCCATGGGGTGGCCAGCGCCACCCCACCATTGGCTTCCCAGGCGGGTGGCCCAGAGGGTCAGTGGAAGCTGTGGCCAGCCTGAAAACTGCCCTCAGCCCCTCACCCAGGCTTGCCATACCCCCTGGGGTGAGGGTCACCACTGGGGAGCTTGGCCAGCTTGCAAACAGATATTGGCCCCTCACCCAGGCCGGCCAGGCACACCTACAGGTGGACATCCCCAGAGGGGTCCCAGACTGGGAGAGGGCACAGGCCGGGCTGATGGACTCCCCACCCCCTCCAGTGCACAAATTTTTGTGCACCGGGCCCCTAGTTATTCTATGAGATGAAATGAACAAAACATTGATAGCAATGTTGTGCTGTGCAAATGTCTTCTGGTTGCAGAATTTAAAAGGACACTAAAATGTTAAAAATTAAATGACAGTCAGCTTTAAACACAGAATAACAAAATGCTGGTAAATATAAACAATTATCTATAAAAAGTTAAATCAGTAAAAGTACAAATTTTGTAAATAATTATGACTTTTTAAAATATCTATGTAAATATAAGTCTTAGTAAATATTGTACAAGTCTTTATGTACAAGTCTTAGTACATAAAGAACCTATCAATACATTGTTTAAAGCAGAAATTATATAGCCCACATTTCTATTAACTGATTTTGTTTCTCTTCAATTCTAACACACAACATGACTGAGCCAAAGAGGACACCGAACTCTAAATATAGGTTATTTAGAAAGTCACAATAAAAATATGTATTTATTTAGCCTGGCCAGTTTGGTTCAGTGGATTGAGCATTAGTCTGTGGACTGAAGGGTTTTGGGTTCGATTCCAGTCAAGTGCACATGCCCAGGTTGCAGGCTTTATTCCCAATGGAAGGTGTAAAGGAAAGAGGCAGTCAATCAATATTCTATTTCATCACTGATGTTTCTATTCCTCTCTCCCTCTCCCTTCCTCTCTGAAATCAATAAAATTTTTTTTAAAAAAGAGTAAGCAAAACTCCAAAGAATAATAATTATATTTGAGATCTCACTCCCTCATTTGTGCCTTCACCCAATATCCACCCAACATTAGCTCAAACACAATAGCTAAGGAAAGAAATACAAGCCAAGAAACTAGTTCAATATTTTATTCATTTGTTGCCTTGTTCCAGAATTATTTATTTTGCTTCAGTTTCCTAGAAATAGGTTTCTTTCCTCAAGTAACAGGAAGTCATCTATATCTTTTCTTCTTGAACTCTTGAGGGTGGTTTACAATACTCAAGACTCCCTCCAACTCATATTTGAGTTTTGTGGCTTCTTTTTATGTTGTTTTATGGAATATAGCCAAAGTGAGCATCTGTGTTTCTCTTCTTCCAAGACCTCAAAATCTTATTCTTTCTCTAAAATTTCTCTTTGGAGTTTCATATCATTTGGCATCTCTCATTTTCAGTGAGGGTGACACGCTAAATCTTTTGTAATGGCTCCAGGATTCAGATATATTTTACCCTACTCCTTCTGCCAGTGTATCAAGTTGGTCAGATTTTGAAATACCATCTGGTTATGATTTGAGTATAATAGGCCTTATAAGTAAAGCTGCTCATCATATTTATTTCAGAATTATTTCCCAGCTAATTACATGCTATCATAATAGCCAGAAAGTGAACCAGAACAAATAGTGGAATTCCTTGTCAATGAAGCTGAGGGAGATGAGAAAGGTAGAGAGGGAGGAGGAGGAGCAGAGCCAAATACAGGGGTTGGCAAAAGTGGGTTCACAGTTCTTCATATTGAAACAATACAAATACAATACAAATAAACAATACAAATAAATTAATAAATAATAATACAAGAATTTACTGTTTCATGTACTCCCATCTGTTAGCCTACTTTTGCCCATTCCTGTATATCGAGAGCTTATGTCTAACTGCTTCATAATTTTACTCTTTTCATAATTTCCCTACATTTTAAATAATTAATTTTATGATATTTCTTGAGTGCTTGGGCTTCTCCTTTGTATCTATTAAGGTTAGCTTTTCCCATATTCCTTTCAATTTTTCTTTGCAATCTGAAGAAGCTACTTTACAATAGCGTTGGCTCCCAGATATGCATAAAACTATACGTTTGAAGGCATATACACTAACCCTGGATGACATTCACAGGACACTTATGACATGGTGTTCTCTCTGATAGATACTGTAATACACTACTCTTACAGTTCCATGTGAGCAGGTTTAATACTACACCCATCACATTAAACTAGCACTTAGATTGTCACAGGTAGGCCCTCAGCAAAGAGTCTTGGTGAATAAATGAAGACATTTCATTTAATCTTTACAACACAAGACAGTAAGGACTGTGATCCTAATTCTTCCACCAGGGAAAACTAAGGCTTGGAGAGGGTAGGTTTCTTGCTCAGAGTCACATTGTTAGTAAGTAGCTAAGTTTGAATGTACACTCAAATCTGACTGAGTTCCAAGAATTTGCCATTTTACTACCCTAAAGCCACCTCCAATGCACTAAACGTCTGCATTGGCTTCAGTTTATGTGAGGCAGATAACATTTCATAGGCATCTCACTGTATATTCAGAGCAGGTACAAAAAATCCAGAACAATCTTGGATGTGTTTGAACCAGCGAGTCTTGTGGGTCTGAGCAATCCTAGAAGGGAGCCACAAAGAGGTAACCACACACACTTTGCACAGGGTAGACTGAGGCTTCTGATCATTATTTAACGTTTATAGGTAGTGACTTATCCCTGGACACTTTCTAAAGATTTTAGTTCATTCCTTATACTCTAATTAGGAGCCGTTATCTTTTCACTCAAAAAAGCAAACATAAATAGAAGCTTGATATTGTGATAGAAACCTTTGATATTTTAACTATCGATGATTATAAGTTAAAAATAAACCACATTTAAAAATAATTTAAGTGATTTAAAAGTCAACCAGAGATTTTTCTGTTTCAGAGCACACAACACACATAAATAGGGGGAGAAAGCCGAAAGTGGAAGGAAACAGGTGACTCATGTTACAGTTCTATGT
This sequence comes from Murina feae, assembly GCA_004026665.1. Classification (NCBI taxonomy): domain Eukaryota; kingdom Metazoa; phylum Chordata; class Mammalia; order Chiroptera; family Vespertilionidae; genus Murina; species Murina feae. Next base: position 26,645 of record PVJC01016705.1, on the reverse strand, counting down.
CCTGGTAGCTGAGACTACAGCAAATAACGTCTACATAAATATTCCTCCATTGTCAAACTTATTCAAGTGTGATGTAATGAAATAATGAAGATGTGCTCTAATGGTAAGTATTGGCTTTCTTCAAAATAAATAGTTTTCATCCCTTTCATAGGCAGAAGCCAATTTGTCTTAATTACTGCCCATGCAATTGAAGATTTTAAAAATCCCTCTTCATCTGATAAAAGAAGAGAGTTACTAGTCATTCATACTAAGTCAATAGCATGCCCAAAAACATTTGGATAGTTGTTATGTTGTCTTTGATGTTATAAATCCATGTGTATTTTTTCTTCCAAAGAGATCACAGCAACCCTGTCTATATATTATTTTACCGTTAATGGTATTAAGTCATGTCTTATTAATATATATGTAAGAGTTTTGCCATTATGCAGTCAGATTTTTTTTTAGCCTACCAGTAATACATATACTCTTTATTAAATAAGCTGGATTACTAAAATACAAATCTGAGTACACATCAGAAATGACAGTAAATATCTTTAAATTACTTATATGATCTAAAACCAGGTGATTCAAAATTCTACTTGGATTTTCTGCTTTATTATAATTATGATACTTTATTTGCTTGGTTTGTGATTTTGACATTGTCCAAATTAATAAGTAATTAATAAATTAGTTCCTTACTTTTCAGTATAAAGATTGGCGCGATGTAGAGTCAACTGCATTTGACATGTGCATCAAAATTGAAATAAATTATCATTTTCTCTGATTTTTGCTTGCCCTCAAAGCTATTGCGGCCCATAACATAAACTGAGCAAACGCTGGTGCTCAGAGCTTTCCTTAGACCTCAAGTAAATCTGACTATTTTGGCTTTGGTCATCTTAATAAACTAGTCCACAAAACTGTGAAAATGGAAAAAAAAAAAAGGCCATTCTTAGACTTTTACTGAAGAGAAGTCAATGTCATCCACACAAGCTGACTTACATGATACTCTGCAAAAGGGCAGTGATGTGAACCTGGTACCAATCACTGGCCTGGATTCCTAGTCTCCATCTTTGGAAGACTCAGTTTGGGCCAAATGTGAACAGTTGGTGACAACCTTCTGGCTCTGTGTGTACTCACCAAATAAAACTTCCAAAATTCCATACTTAAAAAAAAAGCCAATAGTACAATTCAATTATCATGGAATGCCTATTTTCCATAGACATATTTGGTAATTATTGCTATAATGGTTCATTGTCATTTGGAAGTCCTTTAATTTCAACTAGAATTAACATTTATTTATTTAAGTTTAAGCACTGGAAAGAATGACAATACTACCTAAAGAAGAGTACTTGGTGTTGAAAAGCAGAAGCACTGCTGCCAGGCAGACTTTAGCCCAATTCCTGATTCTGCTTCTTACTGGCCATTTGATCTTCATTTAACCCACTGAGTCTCAGTCTCCTCATCTCTAAAGAGTCAGTAGTAGAGACAACCAAGAAAAGTGCATTGAGTCTGGTAGGAGGTGCAGAAGTGTAGAAGTGTAGAAGTGCGGAGGTACGGAGGCGTGTGAAAGGGGCTGGCAGCTGGGAAGGCGATACAAGCTCCTGTCTGTTCTGAACTCTAGTTCCAGGTGAGAATTTGGGAACCCAAATTCATATGGAGAGAAACGACTGTCTGCATCAGGCCAGAACATGAGGGCATCTTTCTCGCAGAGGTGCTTGCAGTAGTCATTGTTCCTACATGAGGCCACAGGACACAGGAGCTTTCGGAGGTAGAGGAGACTGGCAGCCATTGTGGTTTGCTCCACCCTAGTAATTCCCTGAGACCCTGCCCCACCCAATTTACAACCCACCCAATCTGTGTGCAGAGGCTTTTGCATATTAATGGCCTAGCCTTTCTTCACCTAAAAACCTTCAGTGCCAAAGCTCCACTGAAGCAAGCCCTGCACCATGAGTGTGTCTCCAACTAGGAAGTTCTTCCATTGTAGACACAACTGGTTCTCACAGCCAGTTGGCCTGGAGGTCAATTCCACCCAGTGATACCAACAGCAATCAAGGCTTAACTAAAACAAGACTGTCCACACAGCCCACAAAGGGGTGGACCAAGAGTGTCCACCTCAGGTAATTGGGGAGGCTGAGCCACTGGGCCCTATAGGACACCTAACACACAAGCCACTCTACCAACACAGAGAAGCAGCCAAAATGTGGAGACAAAGAAACAGGTCCCAAATGAAAGAAATGGAGGAAAGCAAACTACTGGATATAGGATTCAAAACCACAGTTATAAGGTTACTCAAGAATCTTCTAGAAACCTCCAAGAAATTTAGTGAGACCCTCAAGGATATGAAAAAGGACCAATTGGAAATAAAGCATACACTGACTGAAATAAAGAATAATATACAGAGATCCAACAGCAGACTAGAGGATGGCAAGAATCAAGTCAAAGATTTGAAATACGAAGAATCAAAAAACATGTAACCAGAGAAGCAAAAGGAAAAAAAGAATACAAAAATATGAAGATAGTGCAAGGAGCCTCTGGGACAACTTCAAGCGTACCAACATAATTGTCCAAATTATGGGGGTGCCAGAAGAAGAGAGAGAGCAAGATATTGAAAACCTATTTGAAGAAATAAGAGAAAACTTCCCCTCCCTGGTTAAAGAAATAGGCTTACAAGTCCCGGGAGTGCAGAGAAACTCAAACAAAAGGAATCCAAAGAGGACCACACCAAGACACATCATAATTAAAATGCCAAGGGTGAAAGACAAAGAGAGACTATTAAAAGCAGCAAGAGAAAAGCAGTTAGTTACCTACAAGAAGTACCCATAAGACTGACAGCTAATTTCTCAACAGAAACTGTAAAGGCCAGAAGGGAGTGGCAAGAAATATTCAAAGTGATGAATAGCAAGAACCTACAACCAAGATTACTCTACCCAGCAAAGCTGTCATGTAGAATTGAAGGTCAGATAAAGAGCTTCACACATAAGAAAAAGCTAAAGAGTTCATCACCACCAAGCCAGTATTATATGAATGCTGAAAGGTATTCTTTAAGAAGAGGAAGAAGAAAAAGGTAAAGATAAAAATGAACAGCAAAGTGACAACAAATATATATCTATCAACAAGTGAATCTAAAAATCAAGTGAATAAAAAAAATCTGACTAATAGAATAAACTGGTGAATAGAATAGAATCAGGGGCATAGAAAGGGAGTGGACTGACAATTCTCGGGGGGGCGGGAAGAGACTGGACAAAAATTATATACCTATGGACAGGGACAGGGGGGCATAAGGGCAGAGGGGGTGGTAGGAACCGGGTGGAGGGGAACTATGGGGGGAAAAATAGGAACAACCGTAATAATCTGAACAATAAAGATTTATTTAAAAAAAAAAAGAGTTAGTAGTAATCTGTAATTGAATTCCCACCTCATGAGATTATTTGTGAGGATGAAGTCAGAAAATTGAACTGAAAAAGAGATTTATAGTACTTGACACATAGGAAAGGCTAAATGAATGTTATCTATAAGTTTTACCTTGCCCAACACAGAAACTGCTTTGATTTCAATAAACGCTTGTTGAGCATCAACTATATGCTAGGCACCATTATAAGCAGGAAACACATCGGTGAACACAACAGACAGAGATCCCTGCCCTTTCTGCCAGGGGGAGACTGAAACAAACAACGAACTAAACTATAAAGATTTAAAAGGTCAATAGCAATGAAAAGAAAAAGCAGTTGAGGAGAATAAGGATGACTGAGAGTGGGTGATGAGAGTGATTACAAGGTTGTCAGGATGAGGCTACAGGTTATGTTAGCTTTTTTGAGTTCCTCCAAGAGGTTAAGAATTGTTAAAATTCAACTATTTTTTTTTTATAAAAAGCATTCATGAAAATAAAAACTCCTTTGCCAGTGGTATTCAGTGGTACATATTTTTTTAACATTAGAAGATTCACCAGATGTTCATCATCCGTCCTCTTTCAAAATTGCTAAGTTGACAATTGCAGAATTAATTGTTGACAACAGGTAACATAATCATCTCTAATATTATGTATAAATCAATGCTGTCACGGAGAGCTTCTCTCTGGTTCCACCCTCACTTTTCACACTTACGAACCTAAAGCTGTTTTGTATCAGAGTTGTGAGAGCTCTGAAACATCCACCTGGCACAAAAAGCTTTCCTACTTTCAAAAAAGAACAAAAATGCCCTCTCCATGTTCCAAAACGTCTATGCAAATCTACATGTTAAACCAATAAAAACCAGGCGGTAGCATACGGAGCATTGTTTCCAGTTATTTCTCCTCTAAAAATTACTTTGTGTAGATTAAATCTTAGGTGTTTTGGATATTGTTGGTTCAATAGCTCTTTAAAATTTTAATTGGTTAACAACCCTGTTCTGGAATAAATAACAAATCTGGGGAAGACTTACTAACAGTTTTTAAAATAACTTTTAAGGGGAGGAGGACTTCTTAGGTAACATAATTCATTTGGATTCTGGAAACAAAAAAGAAAGAAATCACAGAGTCTAAAAGAATATTATTTTGAAAATGGTTATCTCTTTCAGTTGAGCCTAGATAAATGCTGAGAACTATACAATTAACCTTTTAGAGAGAAAGATTATATATCCACCGCATTTTTCTTTTTTTTTTTATTGATTAAGGTATTACATATGTGTCCTTATCCTCTCCTTGTCCCCCCACCTCCTCACTCCCCTGGTGTCTGTGTCCATTGGTTAGGCTTATATGCATGCATACAAGTCATTTGGTTGATCTCTCTCCCTTACACCCACCCTCCCCTACCTTCCCTCTGAGGTTTGATGGTCTGATCCATGCTTCTCTATCTCTATATCTGTTGTTGTTCATCAGTTTATGTTGTTCATTATATTCCACAAATGAGTGAGATCATATGATATTTATCTTTCTCTGACTGGCTTATTGCTTTTTTTTGTTTTTTGTTTTTTTGTTAAATCAATCACCTCCTACTATGTATCCTACTAAAATGTTTATGTTTCTAAGAAATAAAATTTAAACATATTTCCACTGGAAACATTAGCTTCTCTCTCATCAAAGCAAATATTTTGAAAGTTTGATTCTTAAAATTACCTTCATAGACTACCCTCTAGCAATTATTTCAATTTTTAAATTATTTTTAATTAAATGCCTGATTCATGATTTTAGTTTTATTTGTAATATTTAATGCAAATCATTTTCTGGGGCACTGAGTAGAAGAAAACATGACTATCTCAAGACACACTGAATTTCCATGAAATACTTCACTCTGAATGTGATTTTTGATCCAAATATGATAGTTTTATTCATTTGCATAAGCCCTGGCATTTTGAATTTTCACAATGTATATTTAATAAGAATGAATATCCTCCAAAAAAAGTTATTCCTTTTTTTATACCACAGTCTCCAGCAACTTTTCTAGCTGCTCTTTAATCTTTTGCCTGCTCTCCCTCTCCTTTTATCCTGAACCCAAATACAAAGCACAACTTAGAAGAACTATAAACTTGCACACGCGCACACACACACACACACACCTTGATTTCTTGGCTATCAACCTTGGAAGAAGGTTGTTATGTAGAACAAAAATAAGGCAGTGATGTGTTTCAGTCCTGAAAATATGCATTAGCAAGAATGGTTGAATACATGTTAGCCAAAAAGAATACAATAGCAAATGTAAAAGTAGGAGGTCTTGCTAATGGATCTCAGTGCTACCAAAGAGTTCTTGAAGTTTACAGAGCACTATTTTCTGCAATCTTTTTTGAAATTTGCCTGATTCCCTGAAAACCTACAAATATCAATTTAAAAAACACTATTCCTAAACTTTCCATATAGTCCATTAGGTCAGATTTACCAGGATAAATTTCTAGAAACAAGGTTTCCAATTCAAATTCCACTAATCTCTAAAGAGATTGTTGGTTAACTTTTAACTCTGGGTTTTATGAATAGATTGCATTTCTTTTTGAAAATGTATACTTCTGCTGTAATACGTAGTCTGACATTTTGAACGAGTCTTTTCAAAACAATGCATCACTAAGAATAGTCAGATGAGTGGCTGGGACGCTCACTAGGAAGCAGCTGGTCACAGGCAACAATCTCTTCATTTGACATATATGAGGGCAAGTCCCTCAATTGCATGGAAGGTCCAAATCATTAGGTTAGAGAATAGTGGTGAAAGAACATTTTCTATTTCCTTGTGTCATACAGGCAGACATGCAGGTACTAATCCTTCAAAACCACTGTCATTCCCTTAAATAATGATTCTCAAAGAATTTCATTCAAGAATTCCACAAATGAGGAGCCAAAATATCTCCATTTTTTATCTCAAATCCCTAGGCTACAGAAAAATTCATAAACTTGCATGAGATAAAACAATAATACTTCTTACAAGAATATTCTCACATTCACACATTAAGCTGTCCAGTAGAGTTGTTTCCACAGCACAGAATCTATTAATTGGGTCTGTCTGTGTTTTCCAACTCACAGCATCCTGCCGTGCCAAGTATCTCATATAAACACTCCCCACTGAGACGCCTCATATACCCCAATTGTTTTTTCTTTCTTGAAGTCAGTTAGTGAATTTAGATGGCCTAAATACTAAAAATAAACTTGGTTTTTAGTTCTTTACCAACATCATCAAATCCCACATGTAGTTTAATAACAATTATCCATTTTATAATTAGTCTTCTCCAAAAGACTAATATAACATGGATGTAAAAGTACAAGGAAAGGAGGGCAGGATGTTATTTTGGCAATCTCGGATATATTGACTTCAAGGAATGAAACAATTTTCTCCTTACAATTTTTGTAGTTGTTTTAACATTAATGCTTATTACAGTAAATAAACATATAGGAAAGAACTGACATCTTTAATCTGTACTGTGATAAGGTTTTACAAGGTTATCACACATGTCCTCACCACTCAGATCAAGATAAAGAATATTATCAGCTTCCCAGAAACTTTCCTTATGCCCCTATAATCCCATATACAGAAGTACTACCATATTTACCTTATCACCATAGGTTCGTTTTGCCTATTTTTGAACTTATATTGGCTATTCCTTTTCCACAAGCTCTTTGGTTCACTAGAAATTTATGTTAATAGCTAGGAAAAGGGGCAACCAATAAGCAGTAGGAAAACAATTCTTGTTTTAATTTAAATACCAAAATTCAGGATTGGCGCTTTAATCAGGAGTGTATACCACTGGGATCTATTACTGTAAAAGCTTGCAAGTATAACTACATTCTCTCAGAGGATTATGCAAATAGGAGACAATCCAAAGAAGAGATTCACAGTTAACTAGAGAAATTCAAACTAAAACATTACAAAGTTAAAATTAAGCTCTTAGAAACTTTTTGAATCAGAAAAGAAAATCTTATTTGCAATTTTAAGAAGTGATTTTAATATTCATCAAAATGTTTCTTCTATTAGATGAGCCCTTTTTAATTTCCAATTACTCTCACATAGGCAAGCTCTGTCCATTCCATACAACGCTTTTTATTGCACTCTAGTTGGTCAGTACGTTTTATATTTACTTTCTACTAGAGTTCCTCTTATTAGCAATCTGATAAGTCAGTGAATCTGAGATGTCTATTGGATAAACTGTGCAGAATAATCTGCACAAAAGAAATGGCTTTTAAATTAAATAGTTGAAATTCGTTCGCTTTTCAATAAGTTGTATGCATGTGGAAGGGGAGTTCATGACTAGAAAAAAAACATTAGCATAATAATAGAAGTGATCCTAACTTTAGAACCTCTTTACCTTTTACCCTTGAGGTTAGTTAAATTGTTTTAGGCTATTCATTATTTCAAGCCTAAAACAACAACCAAATGGCTACTTGTGCTAGTGCTTCAAGAGCTCAGAGAAACAAGGTCCTGCAGAGCTGGACCCAGAGCTTTCTGGGGAAGCATCCGCCAGCTGGTGCTCTTGCCTCGAAGCCAACATGAGGAAGCTAGTTCTCGGTGTGTAGAAGAAGCTGGAAACTGATAGCAACTACTAATACTCAAACCAAATGCTGGAATGAAGAGCTATTAGTAGAGTGAGCGATAAGGAAGGAGCATCCCCCACCCACCGCCTTTTCCTCCAGGCTCTGTTTAGCGACCCCTATTGGACGAACCCAACGAGGACTCGTTTGGCAAAGGTAACCTATGGTTTGCAGGAACCCAGCCCCATGAACACACAGCAAAGCATAGACTTATGTGTTTGGAGCTGCAAGACAATCTTTATGATCAGCACACTTAGAAAGGGCATTCGCGTTCCCAGAGGACACTGCAGTTTGAGACCTAAATAATGTATCGCGCAAAAAGTAAAAGGGGAGTATAATAAGGAGCCTGCAAACTAGAGTGTCTGCAATAAATACTTATGAATCTGCAGATCAATGCTGTTTAGTCGAGGAGATGTGACACATACAAATTGCAGCTTGAGAGCCAAAAAGTGATTAAAGAGGAATTTCATTCTATGACCTCTTGGATGACATTAAAGTGACTGAAATCAAAAGTGTTTAGAAACACTCATTAAAATACCCTTTGTTTCCATTTCACTTTCCTCACAGGTTTCTTTCTCATCCATCTTGCTCCCCACCCAAAAGGGAAAAAAACAAAACCTTCCTCTACTCCCAGTCTATGAAGCTTTCTTTCCCCCTCTTTCACAGTCTTATATTGTTTTGCAATTAGTTAATTATTAATTAGCATCTTCCCCTAAAAACATTGCTATTTATCATCATGGTCACTTGATTGCATGAATGACCTCATTTCTTCACCCTTCTCCGTATTTTTGGCCTTTTGCATGAAACTCCATAGCTCCAGCTCCCACCTACCTCAACACAGGTCTTAGCCATGTGCTTTGTGATTACGTTGTGGGAAGTGGGATACAAGCAGAGACTTGAGAGAGCATTTGCCCAACTGGATTTGCTCTTTCTTGCTCTTTGACACCATCATGATAGTATCTTCAGTCGAGCCTGCTGGAAGATGAGAAATACTTGGTCCAGGAACTGCTGGCAGCCAGTTTACATGACTCTTACACATGATTCCACCCAAGATCAGATCAGTAGCCCCATCAAGCCCAGTGGAAATATTTGACTATGGATGGGTGAGTTAAATAAGTTCTTATTATGTTAAGTTCCTGATATTCCAGATGGTTTGATATACAGTGGTACTATGGTAACAGGTAACTGATATATTCTGAAACAAAAAACGACAACAGAAAAGGACTGCCAATTATAATATTCTTTTGTGGTAGGTTGAAGAAAGAAGTTCTGAACATTTATAAATTAATAACATCCTTTGACATGTTTCAGTTAAATGAAAGCATACAATAAAAAAAAACAGATTTTACAGTAAGACACAAATGAGTATTGGCTTGTTTACAAGAAAAGTATAAGATTACCATCTATACTTAGAGCTAATTCAAAAAATTTTATTTTGAAAAACTTCACTATTGTTACAGTTTTCTAAAATCTACTAAGTCAATTGTGAAGAAACAACAGAAAATTACAAAGAAACAATAATGTATTCAAAATTTTCCTTTTTAAAATTTAGGTAAAATTTTAAAAATATTTTCTAGCTCATTTATGGTCTTCAGAATTATTTATTTTTCTTGAAGACTTTCCCATGCTCTATACTATAACAAAGATATTAAATGAGGGATATAAATCGTACCAAAAAACTGTGGGATTCTATTCAATCAATGTCCAAAAACTTTGGATAATTAAAACAACAAAAAAATAATAATAATTTTACTGTGATATGTCTGAACTCTGTCTTGATCAACTTTTTTTGTTTCTTGTTTACAAAATTGGGATACTCTGGGTAAAAGAGTAACCAGCCATTTTCCACTCCTAATGTGAAAGAACTGAAGTTGTCAATGGATTATTCAAGATGAACACCAAGGAAAAAGTGTAATATGATGTAGATACCCATGAATGTGCTTCCTGCCCAGTGATCTCCATAGTCTCATACCCATAGTATGAAAAAATGAAATAAATTACTAACTTGGGCCAGAGACCATCAGCTTACTATTAGGTGGTACAAGGATTCCAAGGGTGTTCCTATTTCCATGCAACACCTCCTCCCTTTGAAGAACTAGTCCTTTTTTCTTACTGGTGCATGGCCAGCACCAGTACATGAAACATTAATTAGAGTGCACATCTTTGAACAAAAGAAATTTCACGGAAGTAATAAGCATAGAAGCCTATTGGCGTAAGCTGAAAAATAAATGATACTGGCACACAACAGAGAGACAGATCAATGAAGCAGAACAGGAAGTCTAGAAATATATCCAAAGACATCTGGAAAGGTAGATATGATAAAGGTTGCATTTCAAATCAGTGAGAAAAGTGTTTAATAAAATTGAGACAACCAGGTAGCTATCAGGAAAAGATTACAGTTGGACCCAAACCTCAAGTCTTACTTTAGGTATGTCAATGTTTTAAATGTATAAAAATTGAAATAAATTTTACAGAAGAAAATAAGAGAGAATTCATTTGAAATAAGTACTGTCACTCATTTTATTATTTTCAATGAATTTATTGGGGTAACATCGGTTAAAAAAACTATATAGGTTTCAGGTGTACAATTTATAGTGTATTATCCGTACATTGTATTGTGTGTTTACCACCAGAAGCCGTCTCCTTCCATCTCCATTTATTGATCTTTACCTGCTTCTACTGCTCCCGCCCCTCCCCCAACACATACACATTTTCCTCTGATAATTAGTAAGCATACCGTTGTTTGTGTCTATGAGAGTTTTTGTTTGTTTCTTTAAGCCTTTCGCCTTTTCACTCAGCCTCTCAACCCCATTCCGATCTAACCACTGTCAGTCTGTTCTTGTATCTATGAGGTTGTTTCCATTTTGTGTGTTTTTTTATTTTGGTCATTTGAGTCCACATGTAAGTGAAATCATATGATATTTGCCGTTCCCTGACAGGCTTATTTGACTTAGCATAATACTCTCCAGTTGCATCAATGCAGTCACTAAAGATTTTGTTCTTTTTTACAGCCCATTAGTATTCCATTGTGTAAATATACCACTGCTTTTTTTTAATTTACTGATCTACTGGTAGGCATGTGGGTTGCTTACAACTTTTTCTTGGCTATCTAATCTAATAAAAGAGTAATATTGAAATTGACCATTTCTATGGGACGCCTAAGCCATACCCACCAGCCAATCAGAGTGGCTGTATGCAAATTAACCCAGCCAAGATGGAGGCCAGCAGTCACGGAGCTGAGTAAACAGGCAGCTTCCATTGCAGCTGGAGTAAACTGTCTGCTGGTGGCTGGGCCTCTCTGTGCTCCAGGAAACATATTTCCAACACTGTTTCAATTATAGAAGCCTCGGAGCTGAAGCAAACAGCAGGCCTGGGCATGACTACTAATGCAACATTTTTTCAATTATAGAAGCCACAGAGCTGAAGCAGACAAGAGGCTTCATTGCCTGCCTAGGCCTTGGTTTAAAGGAACAGTATCAATTATAGAAGATAAATAAAACCCAGAAACCTGCTTCCAGCAAGTCTTGCTGGGACATTGGGTCAATGGGAGCTGTGGGTATCCTGAAAGCCAGAAAACAGCCCTCAGTCCGTCACCCAGACTGGCCAGGTCCCCAGTAGAGACCCAAAACATGAAGGTACTGTGGGCAGCCTGAAAACGACCCTCAGGTCCACACCCAGGCTTGCCAGGCACCCCAGTAGGGATCCAAAACCTGAAGAGACTGTAGACAGCCTGAAAATGGCCCTCAGGCTGTCACCCAGGCTGGCCACACCCCAATGGAGTGAGGGTCCACACTGGGGGGCTTGGCTAGCCTGCAAACAGCCATCAGCCCAGCACCCAGGCTGGCCAGGCATGTGAGCAGGTGGACATCTCCAGAGGGGTCCCAGACTGCAAGAGGGCACAGTCCAGGCTGAAGGATCTCCCGAGTGCACAAATGTTTGTGCACCGGGCCCCTAGTGTTAAATAATGCTGCAATGAACAGAGGTAAGTATATTCTTTAGAATCAGTGGTTTATGTTTCTTTGGATATAATCCTAGAAGTGGAGTCACTGGGTCATAAGGCAGTTCCATTTTTGATTGTTTTGAGGAAAATTCATACTGTTTGCCCTAGTGACTGCACCTATCTGCATTCCCCCTAACAGTCTCTGATGGTTCCCTTTCTCCACATCTTTGCTAACATGTTGTTCATGTATTGATGGTAGTTATTCTGACATGTGTGAATATCTCATTGTGGATTTTATTTCCATTTATCTGACAATTAGTGACATTGAGCATCTTTTCATATGTCTATTGGCCATCAGCGTGTCTTCTTTGGAGAAGTGTCTATTCAGATCCTTTATTCATTTTTTTAAATTTGTTGTTGAGTTAAATAAGTTATTTATAAAATTTGGATTTTAACTCCTTATCAGATGTATCATTGGTGATTATGTTCTCCCATTCAGTGGGCTGTCTTTTCATTGTTTTTAATGGTTTCCTTAACTGTGCAAAAACTTTTTAATTTGATGTAGTCCCATTTGTTTATATTTTCCTTTGCTTCCCTTGCCCAAGGAATTATATCAAAAAAGATATTGCTATGAGAAATGTCTGAGATTTTACTGTCTATGATTTCTTTTAGGATTTTTATGATTTTTAGTCTTATATTTAAGTCTTTAATCAATTTTTTAGTTTATTCTTTTGTATGGGGTAGGAAGATGGTCTAGTTTCATTTTTTTTTTTGTACTTACCTGTCCAATTTTCCCAACACCATTTTTTAAAAATATATTTCATTGATTTCAGAGATGAAGGAAGAGGGAGGGAGAGATAGAAACATCAGTGATGAGAGAGAATTATTCATCAGCTGCCTCCTGCATGCCCCTTACTGGGAATTAAGCCTCAATCCCCTTGACCAGGATTGCACCCAGGACCCTTCAGTCAACAGGCCAATTTTTTGTCCACTGAGCCAAACCAGCTAGAACCCCAACACCATTTATTAAATAGACTATCCTTACCCCATTATATGTTCTTGTCTCCTGTGTCAAATATTAATTGACCATAAGGTCATGGGTTTAGCTCTGGGTTATCTGTTCTATTCTATAGATTTGTATATTTGTTTTTATGTCAGTACAATGCTGCTTTTATTATTATGACCTCATACTATACTTTGATATCAGGTAGTATGATTCTTTTAACTTTGTTCTTAGTTTTCAAAATTGCTGTGGCTATTCAGGTCTTTTGCAGTTCCATATAATTGTTTAAATATTTGTTCTAGCTGTATGAAATATTCCACTGGTATATTGATAAGAATTGCACTGCATCTGTAAATTCCTTTGGGTGGTATGTTCATTTAAGTATGTTAATTTTTCCTATCCACAAACATGGTATATACTTCCAATTCCAATTTTGTATTTTCTTTAATTTCTTTCTTCAGTGTATTATTATTTTCTAAGTACAGATCTTTTGCACCCTTGGTTAAATATTTTCCATGTGTTTTATTTTTCTGATGCAATTGTGAATGGGACTGTTTTCTTAGTTTCCTTTTCTGATAGTTCATTGTTAGTGAATAAAAACGCAACTAATTTCTGGGCATTTATTTTATAACTTGTTACATTTTGAATTCATTTATCAGTTCAAGTATTAGTTTTTTGGTAGAATCTTTAAGGTTCTCTATATACAGTATCATGTCATCTGCAAATAATGACAGTTTTGCTTCTTTCTTTTTAATTTGTATACCTATTTCTTCTTCTGATTTGATTTCTATGGCTAGTTCTAACACTATGTTGAGTAAAAGAGAGAAAGAGGACATCTTGTTTTATTCCTAATCTTAAGGAAAATGCTTTTAATTTTTGCCCATTGAGTATGCTATTTGGTGTAGACTTATCATATACTAGGGGCCCAGTGCACAAAAATTTGTGCATTCGGGGGGTGGGGGATCACTAAACCCAGCCTGTGCCCTCTTGCAGTCTGTGTCCTCTCACAGTCTGTGGCCCCCGCTTGTCTGCTCGGGGGATATCCAACTGCTGGTGTGCCTGGCCAGCCTGGGTGAGGGGCTGATGGCTGTTTGCAGGCTGGCGAAGCCCCCAGTGGGGACCTTCACCCCATTGGGGTGTGGCCAGCCTGGGTGAGGGGGTGAGGGCCATTTTCAGGCTACCCATACTCCTTCAGGGTTCGGGTCCGTACTGGGGTGCCAGGCCAACCTGGGTGAGGGGCTGAGGGCCGTTTTAAGGCTGGCCACATCCCCTTCAGGGTTCAGGTCTCTACTGGGGTGCCTGGCCAGCCTGAGTGAGGGGCTGATGGCCGTTTTCAGGCTGCCCACAGCTCCCATTGACTCAATGTCCCAGCGAGGCTGGCTGGAATCAGGTTTCTGGGGGTTATTTATCCTATCTAATAAAAGAGTAATATGCAAATTAACCATCCCTCTGTGGCAAAATGGTGGCACCCATAGCGGTGGGGCAGGATGCTGGCGGTGTTACCCTGGCAACAGGAGCCCAGCAGACAATCAGACCACAGGCAGCACCCAGCAGGGCCTGCTGGGAGGTTGCCATGATGACCCCTTAGCAGACAAGCAGGTGCCGCAGGTGGTGCCCAGCAGGGCCTGCTGGGTGCCAGCTGCGGAGGAAGGAGAGCCAGTGATGGGGACCCCCGCAGGTGGCGGCCGGCTGGGGGCGGCTACAGATGAGGGGACCAGGGAGCTCGGCAAGCCAGAGACATCGGGAACCCCCCAGCCACCTTTGGCTGGGGCGGCAGCTGCAGACGAGGGGACAATGGGACGTGAGCCATTGGGGACCCCGCAGGTGGTGTCCAGCAGGGCCTGCTTGCCCATCCCCATGGAGCAGACAGGTCCTGCAGAGAGCAGAGAACCACGTGGAGTGGGCTCAAACCATCAGTAGCACATCTCCTGAGGGCTCCCAAATTAGATAGGGTACAGGTCCAGCTGAGGGACCTCCCTGCCTACCCTCCCCTTATCCCACCTACCTGTGCACAAATTTCATGCACTGGGTCCCTAGTCTTCTATAATTGAAACTTTGTTACCTTGAGCAGAGGCCTAGGCAAGCAACGAAGCCTCCTATTTGCTTCAGCTCCGTGGCTTCTATAATTGAAACATTGTTGCCTTGAGCAGAGGCCCAGCCCGCTGAGGCAGGCAGTTTTCTCCAAACAGAAGCCTCCTGTTTGCTCTAGCTCCATGGCTGCTGTCTTCCATCTTGGCTGGGTTAATTTGCATACAGTCGCTCTGATTGGTTGGTGGGCGTGGCTTGGCTGGTGGGCATGGCTTAGGTGTCTCAGAGTGGTGGTTAATTTGCATATTACTCTTTTATTATATTAGATGGCCTTTATTATATTAAGGTATTTTCCTTCTGCTTCCACTTTCCTGAGAGTTTTACCATAAATGGGTGCTGGAGTTTATAAAATGTTTTTCTGCATTTATTGATATGATCATGTAATTTTTATTCTTTATTTATGTAGTGTGTCATGTTAATTGATTTGTGGATTTTGTGCCAACCTTGCACTCCTGGAATAAAGCCCACTTAATCATGGTGTATGATCTTTTTATTGTATTGCTGGTTTTGGTTTGCTAATATTTGTTGAGGATTTTGGCATTTATGTTCATCAAGGCTATTGGCCTATCATTTTCTTTCTTTGTAGTGTCCTTATCTGGTTTTGGAATTAGGATAATGCTAGCCTTGTAAAATGAGCTCAGGACTCTTCTCTCCTTTGAATTTTTTGGAATAGTTTGAGAAGGATAGGTGATAGTTCTTTGAATGTTTGGTAAAATTCATCTGTGAAGCCATCTAGTCAAAGACTTTTGTTTTTTGGGAGTTTTTGTTGTTTGTTTCTTATTGTTCTTGCTAATCCTCACCTGAGAGTGAAAGGGAAGGGGAGAGGTAGAGAGAGAGAAACATCAATGTGAGAGAGACATGTGGGTTTGATTGTCTCCCTCATGTGCCCCGACTGGGACCAGCGATCTTGCCTGCAACAAAGGTACTTGCCCTTAACTGGACTCCAACCTGAGACCCTCAGTCCTTGGGATGATGCTCTAACCAATGAGATAAACTAACTAGGACTTTTTTTTTTAATTACAGGTTCAATTTCGTTAGTTCCAGTCTCTCTATTTAGATTCTCTGATTTCTTCTGATTCAGTATTGGAAGAATGTATGTTTATCTGAATTGATCTATTGTATATGTTTCCAGTGTGTGTGCAATTCTAGGATGCATCATCTGTATATTATATTGTGTGTCCATCACCCAAAGTCAAATCTTCTGCCAAAACCATATACTTAACCCCCTTTACTTTTTACAACTCCCTAGCACCCATCTCTTTTGTAACCAATATACTATTGGATGTATCTATGAGTTTTTGTTTGTTTGTTTTTTATGTTTGTTTATTTGTTGCTTTCAGTTTTATATCCCATATATGAGTAAAATCATATGGTTCTTAACTTTTTCTGGCTGTCTTATTTAGCTTAGCATGATGTTCTCAAGACCCATCTATATTTTCATAAATGGCTGTATTTTATCTTTTTTATGGCTGAGTAGTATTCCATTGCATATAGGTGCCACATCTTTTTTATCCAACTTTCTACCAAAGGTCACTTCAGTTGTTTTCATGTCTTGGTCACCGTGGATAATGCTTCAATAAACATATGGGTGCAGATATCTTTGCAAGTAAATGTTTCCATTTTTTTCTGGTAGATGCCCAGAAGAGAGGTTGCTGAGCCCCATGGTAACGCTATTCTTAATGTGTAAAGGAACTATTTCCATGGTGGCTGTACCAGTTTGCATTCCCACCATCAGTGAAGGAGGAGCCCTTTTTCTTTGCATCCTCTCCATTGTTCTTGCTTGTCTTATTGATAACAGCCATTCTGACAGGTGTGAGATGGTATCTCATTGTAGTTTGATTTACGTCTCTCTAACAGCTAGTGAAATTGAGCATCATTTCATATATCTGTTGGCCATTTGTATGACCTGAACAGACACTTCTCCTAAAAAGACATACAAACTGCATATAATGTTTCACTTCCCCCAAACCTAACAAGTTTTCTCTTGGTTTCCATCGGGGATTCGTTCAGGATCTCCCGTGGATATCAAAATCATGAATATTTAAGTATCTTATAAAAATAGTGTAGAACAAAGCATACAGTTTTAAAATAAATATCTTAGCAATTATAAAGCCTCATGCCTTCTATAAACTCTTTTTATGTGCTGTTTTTACTTTTACCATAGTAAAAAAGCATGTAATACTCCAAATATAGACCTATAGATGTGACCCCTAGGATGTCTTGGAACACCCTGGTATTTCCTATCTTAAAAGTGGGAGAATGAACTTTGACTTAGAAAAGCAATGTGAGTAAATGTACTGTTGGTCACTCTGAATTTGGTTTGAAATATCTGTGTTCAGTCATTTCCAGCTGTACCAGGTATAATTAAGCAACAGTAGTCTACACAGTCATTAGCCAAACAGTGTCTGGAGGCAGATGAGCTCATGCTATCTATTTTGTCAGGATCCTTTGGCCAAGTTTTTGTGAACAGCCAGTGAGGGCCACTAAGTGTATTCTACCCTACAAATTACAAAGGAAGTTTAAAGGAAAGCCAGTGCAATGTTCTGCTGCCTATTTTTATCCTGGAAAAAAAAAAACCTGTTTGTATTCATAGCTAACTTTGTCTCTCAGTTCTACTCTGAATCCACAGTGCCAAACTGTGCTTTTTCTATTTTGCAGCAAGAGAAATGAGGTCTCCTTTTAAAAATTGAAAGCAATGAAATAGACGACTGGATGGCTTCTGCTTTGTTCTTTGAGGCACCAAGGGATGAACTGTAGACATGATTTAGCACATAATGTAGTTTGCCTCCTTTCTGCAAAAATATTTATTTACCAGAAGGATTCCTGTATCTAATTCTGAAGAATGCTAGCTGTCCAAAAGAGAGACTCAGGAGACAAGGCAGAGAGCTTTTGTAATTGGGACCTCAATTGAGGGATTACTCCCCAGGAGAAGTGAAGTATTGGAGAAGAGATCGATCAACATTTCAGCAGTGGGACCAAAGCAAGTGAAATATATCTTAACGTGTCATTTTAATGGGCCATGAGTGTGTCTGTAAGATCAATGTGTGAACAGGACACTTTACCTCTTACAGGGGTGCTATTTTTATTTACCTTTACTGAAAAGACCACAGGGTCTGGGTGGGCTTTCTCAAGTAGAATGTTGAGTCATGAGCACACCCTACTGGTTTGGTGTGAGTCCACAATGAAAGATAATAGAAGATATAGATTTTTTTGTTGTTGTTGTGTTTAAAAAAAAAAAAAAACATGGACATGAACACAAAGTATTTCATAATTTTAATATTATATTGAAAATAATATGTATTTGTGTATATATTCATACAGATTAAGATATACAGTGTATACATTTCAGCAGAATCAAATCTTTTCTGGTTTTTAGATGTCTTCGTATGCCTTCTCTCCCTCTTTTCTATTTTTAAGATCCTTAAATCTCTTTCAGCTCTTGTTTAGTTTTTACACACTTTGAATATATCCTAAGGAGAGCTCTTCAGAAGTGAGTCGGTCTGACCCTGGATCCACAGAACCACCTGCAGATGTCACACTGAAACACCGCACTCGACGCACCACCTGTTTTTCCTTGTTCTCCATCAGTTTTTACTTTCGACAAGAAATTCTTCAAACAGCTGGGTGGTGCCAACACATGGAGCCTCCTAGAGGAGCACATTTTTGCTCCACACTGGAATCCCCAACTTAATTGCTCCATCACAGTCAGGGTGCTGATTTCGGTTCTATGTATATTCTAATCATGTTAGCCATATCTGAATTAGGAAATAGCAGTATTGTCAGCTACACATGATGAACACAGACTTATTTAAACATGAATGTCAGGGAAAGATTGATATATATTAATAATTATGTAGCCTAATCAGTGGGTAGGAAATAAATGAATATGTCACCAGATCATTTCCAACCATTCTCTTTCTGACTGACATTATCTAGACAGGGATGCTCAGAGGACTGCAGTGAATTAAGAGAGTTTCGGGTTTATTCTTTCATTTTGTCTTGTGTTTTTTTTCACCCAGTAATAATGACCAAGACCACACAGCTATATTTATATCATGACTTTATTACATCTCCATAGCAACACATTGGAATTTTATTATTACTGTATTCTCGGGGTCCAGACAGTAGGGACTAGGAAGTAGGAACTAAATACCTATGAGTTAATAAGGGTAAAAAGAAAAGCAAATTTATCATTCTCCTTTTATGTAGTCCAAGCTTTTGTTTTAGAAACCAGAAAACTATATGGATACAATAGTGCAAAAGAAATTTCTTCATAACTTTTATACCAAAGATGAAAAATAATTTTGTGACCAAATATTAACCCTCTTCCAGTATAATAAAATAAAACTTCAAAGAGCTTCTGTAGACACAATATTTGGCAATGATTTACTTTATTTTATTTTTTCTCAAAACTAACTCTGACACCGAGAAGTTTCAACAACATTATTCATTTTATAGTGGCAACATTTCTTAATTTATGGCTCCCTCTTTCAAAACTCTGACTCATACTATGTTTTCAAAATTAAAATATAACTAGAGGCCTGATGCACGAAGATTTGTGCAAGAATGCGCCTTCCTTCCCCTGACTGCCAGCACCCCCTTCACTCTTGCCTGGAGCTGCCTTTCTGCCTTCCCACGCTGCCCAAAGGTCCAGCGCAGCTGTGGCAATGCATTCCTCCCTCCCCCAGCAGCTCAGCGCCTGCATATGCAAATTAACCCAACATATTTGTTGGGTTAATTTGCATACACACTCCTGATTGGCTGGTGGGTGTCAAGAAGGTATGGTCAATTTGCATCTTTCTCTTTTATTAGTGTAGACTAGATGCCCAGTGAACAAAATTCATGCATGGGGTGGGGGTGGGGGGGAGAGCAGGCAGGGAGGCCCCCAAGCCCAACCTGTACCCTTCCAATTCGGGAGCCCTCAGGAGATGTGCTACTGATGGCTTGGGTCCACTCCCCATGGTTCTCTGCTCTCTGCAGGGCCTGTCTGCTCCACACCATGGGGATGGTCAAGCAGGCCCTGCTGGGTGCTGCCTGTGGCTCCCCTTGCCTGCTGGGCTCATGTTGCCAGGGTGACGCAGCCAGCTTCCTCTCAGCTGCTATGGGTATCATCATTTTTGTCGTGGAGTGACAGTTAATTTGCATATTACTCTTTTATTAGGATAAGCAACGGTGTCACAAGGCAAAGTGCATTTCATGAATTCAGGTGCTATATCTACCTCAGTTACCTATATTACATCTAATGCGCATACTCTCAAATTAACCAAACAAAGCAGAGCTCCAATCACATCACTCTAAAGCCTTTAACAGCTTCCCAATTACCTACAAAATTAAATTCAGCCTTATCCTAACATGCAAAATGCTCTTCAGCCAACCTCTCCATTTTTCCTCCTATTATTTCCTTTTAGACATTTCCATGTCCCAACCTGAGTTATGTTCTGCTTCTTTGAATATGCCTTTCTCTATGTAACTCTGATTGCTTCCAAGAACTGCCACTGACCAATTCAAATTCCATTCAAATCACATCTTAAAAATAGTGATGGTGACAATACTGACAAGAGTGGCAGAGGGCATTAGGGAGGACTCATTGTGTATCAGGCATTAAACTAAGCACTTTTCATGTGTAATAGTTCACTTCTTCCTCTTGACAGCATGGGTGGTAGATTCTGTTGTTAATGAGAAACTGAGATACAGCAATAAAAAGCTAAGATCCCATATCTTATAAGTAGAAGAGTCCACATGCCAAATGCCAGCTTTCTCACAAGCATTTTCTGATTTCTCAAATGTTACAAACAGGCTTTACAAAAGGATTTGTCAAACAGAATTTTTGTGCTGTCACTGGTAGAAAGTGTAGTTACCAACAATTTTTAGCAAATGAGCAAACAGTTGTTCGCACTGCTGTTATGTAAGCTCAGTGAAGCCCAGCTTTCTGTCTTCTGTCTTACTGAGGTCAACAAAAATATTTTGCTAACTGTGGCATTTTAAGGTGATAAAAATCAAGTCTGCTTCCTTGGAGTTGAAGTGCCACCAAAACATTCTTTACTTAGGGGTTTGGGATGTGGTGGGGTTCAATGATAAAATTGGAGCTTTCAAGTAAAATTTAGAATGTTAGAACTTTTTTTCACTATCTTGCAGTTTCCCAATATTTATAAACTTTTCTCATGAGATTAGTGGTTATGTTAATGATCCTGATTATTATTTTTATTTTATTTTTTATTTCAGAGAAATGAAGGGAGAGGTAGAGAGAACTAGGAACATCAATGATGAGAGAGTAACATTGATTGGCTGCCTCCTGCATGTCCCCTACTGGGAATCATGCCTGCAACACAGGCATGTGCCCTGACCCAGAATTGGAACTCTGACCTCCTGATTCATTTGGTTCATGAGTCAGCACTCAACCATTGAGCCACACTGGCCTGGCTGAGTGTTATTTTTTTCAAATATATTTTATTGATTTTTCACAGAGAGGAAGAGAGAGGGATAGAGAGTTAGAAACATCGATGAGAGAGAAACATCAATCAGCTGCCTCCTGCACACTCCCCACTGGGGATGAGCCCACAACCAAAGTACATGCCCTTGCCTGGAATCAAACCTGGGACCCTTGAGTCCACAGGCCAATGCTCCATCCACTGAGCCAAACCAGTTAGGGCTATTATTTTTTATATTGTAAAGTGAAGTATGTTAACATATGGAAGATCCACATAATCAGGGCAGCAATATTTTATAATGACAAATGCATGATATTACAAACTTTTGTATAGATAAAAGATTCATTCTGAGTGCAAGATAGGCCAATGTTTTAATGGAACAGAATATAAAATGTTCATGGATATTGATTCAGATTCCATATTGCAACTCATCTTCAATAAGCTCTCACTTATTATGTTGTGATATAATACCCCCCAAAATTCAAAATTATCTGCAAAGGATATTAAACTACTTTTTTATTTTATAGCTGCATAGGTCAGATGAAGTCTGAGGTCAAATTCTCTTTATGTATTTCAACCAAAGAAATGTATCTCAATAGGTTGAAAGCAGAAACACCTGACAATCTAGGTGTCATCTAATAATCTAGACACTGAAAAGATTTTCAAAAATGTCAAAAAATGCTGCTTTTGCTCCCAAGAATAGTTCTTTTATAAGTATATATGCATAACACAATCTGCTTATCACTATTTTTAAATTAATTAATATCTTAATTATTTTTAATTTAATAATATACATTCTTATGAATCTTCAATAAATTTTAGAGCATGTATATATTCTGAGACCAAAAAAGATTCTATACTACTCAGCTAGGTCACTTTTAAGAATAAAGACTATAAGCTGTGTTGGGTTCTTATATACTGTTCTCAAACAAAAGAACATGTCTGGGAAACAAACTGAATCATAACTTAAATATCTTTAATTTCACCAATGAGCATCCATTTTAACATGTACTATGGTAATAAAAATAATCTAACTGAAAAATTAAAACCATTTCTGACATTCACTGTGTGATCAGAAAAGCCTAAATGTTGACTGAGATAGAGACAAGAACATATGCAGGTCCTGGGCTATCTCATGAGAGCACCAGCTGACAACATCTGGAGTCTGAATTCCCTCTTAGAATCCAGAATTCAACAATTGGCTTTTCACTTGCTAAAAATAAGAAACTTGTGATACTACACTGTCACACTGTCTATGCTAAAGTATCTAATCTAATAAAAGTGATATGCAAATTAACCATCACTCCAAGACACCTAAGCCATGACCATCAGCCAAGCCACACCCACCAGCCAATCAGAGTCACTATATGCAAATTAACCCAGCCAAGATGACGGTTAATTTGTATACACAGGTGTGAAGCCAAGATTGAAGATAGCCTAGAAGGAAGTCAAGTGCTGCAGAAGGGAGCTAAGCGGCAGAGAAGGGAGGAAGCGAGGCAGCAGAGAAGATTTGCTCCGCTTCGCTCTGGCTCAGGAAGCCCTATTCTTGCAGGAATCTTCCTGCAATGGGCTTCTAGTTTAAAATAAAATTATAGACTGGGCATAGGATGGGAGCAGGTAAAAGGGGTTATTGGAACAAAGATAAATTTTTTAAAAAGAGAAAAAAGGTAAAGTAAAATTATAGACATTTTAAAATCCAACCAGATGCCCCCTCTTTGAATCTTCTTAGTAATTTTTTTTAAATATAATTTTTATTAATTTCAGAGAGGAAAGGAAGAGAGAGAGAAAAACATCAATGATGAGAATCATTGATCAGCCGCTCCCTGCATGCCCCACACTGAGGATCGAGCCCATAGCCCAGGCATGTGCCCTGACCAGGAATCAAACAGTGACCTCCTGGTTCACAGGTCAACTCTCAACCAATGAGCCATGACAGATTGGCTCTTTAGTGATTTTTACATGCTTCTTTCAGAATATCTATTTATATATTCTACTATTTCTCAATTGAAAGTGTTGTGCATTTATTTTCCTCCCTCTTCATTTCATAAACTCTGACATGTTACGTAGCCAACTACTACAGACAGAAATAATATATGATAACTGGGTAACGCAGATAGTAAGAAGCAAGAGAAATCTAACCGTGAGTGCTAACAGAGAGCTGGGCAAGTGGAACGTGCAATTCCAGCATGACACAGGGAGCAATAGTAAAGAAACAGTAAAGAAAAATGGGTATTCTGGTGGGAAATGAAGTATAGCAATGCATTCATAACAGCAGATATGATTTAGCCACATAACAGTAAAAGTAACAAACAACCAAAACAGTTAGGAAAGACTTTTTAACTCAGTAGGAACTCAGGGGTGGGACATGAGTCCTGAGGGAGAATTAACATGGAAAGTGGTCCTTGCTGGTTTCACTCAGTGGTTAGAGCATTGGCATCGAAGTGTCTCTGGTTTGATTCCTGGTCAAGAGCAGGAATCAAACCCAATCCCCAGGTTCAACCCCAATCCCCAGTTAGGGTGCCAGCAGAAGGCAATGAATCTATGTGTTTCACATCAATGTTTCTCTCTCTCTCTTCTCTCTCTCTCTCTCTCTCTCTCTCTCTCTCTCTCTCTCTCTCTCCCTCCCTCCCTCTGTACCTCCCTTCCTCTGTCTCTAAAAATTAATGTAAAGAATATTCTCACTATTCAGGTGATGATTAAGAATAAATGGAAAGTGACATTTATAGTGTTAGAAATATTTGACTATTAATTAGTTATGAATTTGAAGACTCAGGAATATGGAAATAAAACAATACAGTATTCCAGTAACCAGTCTATCAGAATATATCAATAATAGACACTTTTTTTTATTTTAATGAAGAGGAAGCTTTAGACATACTGGAAATTTCATTCTCATATGTAATTCTATTAATCTGTAAGACATAATGCTATTGATATAACATAGATAAATAAATTCTGAAAAGTGGAAGAACAGCTTTGAAGCTGTAACTCTTTTTTTACATTTTATCAACAATTACTTTATTTTTTATTTATTTTTACATGCAATGAACATTAATATTTCAAGAAAAGCTATTTTAAGTATAATAAAGTTGCATGCAATACACATTAATATTTCAAGAAAATGAAACTTTAACTCTTAAAAGCATTTTGGAGAAAATAATTCAAACCTCAGCATAGCCTCGGAGATAAAAATAAAGATAGATTTTAATCCTAGATTGACCACCTTCTAGACATTTAATCTTGAACAAAATGTGTAACTTCTTTAAATCTCAGTTTCCTCATTTCTCTTCCTGATAGGATACTTAGAAGTATTTGGTATTATGTGTATAAAAAACATTGCATGTGTAAGTTTGTTAGTTGCATATTAATTTTAATAGTAGAAGGTCATTAATTTTGATCACAACACTATGAAAGGAAACTAGCTATTATCACCATTTCTAAGAAGAAAATATTTCCCTGTGTCTCAGAAAAAATAGGAAAGAAAGAAAGAAAAGAAAAAGAAAAGAGTAAAACAAGTTTCATTGAAAGTATATTTTAAATGGTAAGGTTAACAGCCAGCCATAGTACAAAAATAACTTGCTTAACATTACAAATATGCTCAGGCGTTTGTTAGCATGCAGAAAAAACTTCAAAGAAATGGGAAATGTTTTAGCAAAATCCAAAATCCAGAGATATGGATATATTTCTGCATGGGAGTAAAGGTAAAGAAAAAGTTGTTTAGTCTAGAAAGATGAAGACTGAAAAAGATATGGTCAAAATAAAGAGCATATGAAAGATAAATGGGTTTCATTTCCTTGGCGGCTTTTCCACATAAACAATTTATGCTAATATATTAGTGAATTAAAAGTTAAATTTCTCCAGTATCTCTGTATTTTATTGTGGAATAATACATAAATATTTGAATATGTCTTATTTGTTTTTCTAAAATTAAAGTCATTTAAAACAAAATTTCTTACATAATGCTGCCCTGCAAGTCAAATAATTTAGAAATATGTTATGAGACTACTTATAAAAATTTAATCTTTTATTGTGCCATAATATTCTTCCAGGACTATTTTATGTTGCCCTGGTTTCTCTTACCTCCCTCAGAAGTGGTTATATATGTAAATTACAGAAGTAGAAAAACACCTCAACTGTGATCATGACCACAGAATTACTTATTCTGAATTAAAGAAAAATTATTCCGGATAAGGTAAAATGCTTTAAATCAGCTGTCTACAATCTTTGGTATGCATATAACTAGGCATTGCAAAGACTTCTGAATGATTATCTGACCATGAACTTGCAGGTTCTCAGCTTCCTTGTCTTTATCCTTCCAAGTGGACACTGTCTTCAGTTGATTGATCCTTCTGAAAATATACTTTTGATTCATGTTCAAGACCTCTTTTCCATTTCCCTATGCCCATCTCAAAGTTATCATTCCAGGTTGTAAAAATTTCTGGGAAGTCAAACAGAGATATAAAAATATTAATGTTGTTGCTGGGAAAGGAAATTACTAATGACAGGAAGCAAATCTTTTCATGAATCAGGTAGTTTATAATTCTTTGTTTTGAACAAAATTGAAGGAAAGCCTAGCTGATAGTGATAAAGATTAGTTTTTATAATCTGTGTGATTGGAATGATAACCAACAAGGACTTCAAAGAATTATGCCAAATTCTAATAATAGAATAATTAAAATTAGAATAGTCTTAACTAATAAAAGCATAATATTGAAATTAACTGTTTCTTCAGGACGGGGTAAGCCACGCCCACCAGCCAATCAGAGCGACTGTATGCAAATTAGCCCAGCCAAGATGGCGGGAGGCCACAGCCCCGGTCGCAGGGCCTACCAAAGACCACTGCCTCACGATCCAGGCGGCAGCCGCTGAGTGGGAGAAGCCAGCCGGCCAGCGCCTGCGGCCTAGATCTCGGGGCTAAGCCTTTAATTTTAAAATGTTATTAAATACAGACTTTTTTTTATAGAATTAAAGATTGTCAAAGAAAAAAAAGAGGCATGCTGCGCAGCGTGGGCGTCTCCGAAGCCTCCTGCTGAAGGCCGCCTCCTCCTACCCGCCCCCCACCACGATCTCCAGAGCTGCTTGGGGCATCGCAGCTCAGGAGCTGGAGGTTCACTCCGCCACCCGGAGCCCCAAGCCGCAGGGCACTGGGTGGGCGGCAGCGGCCGGTAGTCCTGGCAATGCACCACCCTGTAGCGTGGCGTGGCCGCCCTTGCCCCTGCCATCGCAGCC